>ML782093.1:534543-560191 GCA_009831015.1 Picea engelmannii | reverse complement strand
TTGTGAAAAGAACATTCATGTACAGATATTGAATTAATAGAAGAAATGTTTGATTCAAATCCATGGTTATGTGTCTATTCTCTGTGTGATGATGTTATGCTCATGAATATTTGCTTCCTGTCATACATTTGCTTTTATATGCTATGTATGTGATTTCATGGTTGAACAGAAGTCCGAGAGGGTGAGTGAATGAGTTTCAATTGTTTCTCTAATTGAACCAGAGGATTCCTTCAAGGAGTGCAGTCGAATTTTTCCGCAAGGAGTGCATCGACAGAAGGGTTCAATTAGAGATAACTCTTGTTCTCATTTCTTCGAAGGTGCAGGTAGGCACAGTGCCGTGCAAGGAGTGCACGGGCCAAGCCAAGTCTCAGAATTGCAATTCTGAGCAGAGTGTTGGAAGATTGTTGCTGCAGGAATGCACAGAGTCGAAAGACTTCAAAACAGGAGAAGTTGTTGAATATTTTCCACAAGGAGTGCGTGCAAGAAGTTTTCAGAAGGACTTGAGAAGTCGAGGACAAGCTCAGGAGGTTAGGCCTTTGAATTCGTCGAAGGATAAGAGCAGAGAAGCTGTGCATTAAAGCGTTTGAGAAAGCGTCGAAAGCTCGCGTGCAGGCAAACAAGTCTTCATGGAGGAAGTACTTGTTTCATTTTGCAGAAATCGTTAAAAGGAGAACGGATGGTCGAAATCCTTTGTGGAGGTTTCGCGAAACTCCGTGGGCCGTTGGATCTCACGAAGGTGCGAGAAGGTCCGAAAAGTTGAAATCTCAGGGGAAAGCAGAACCATTGATCCAAGTCAGCCAGGGTCATTGGGTTATTCACGAGATCGCCTATCGGGATCTCATAAGATCAGAGTCGAAGATTTGGCAACGGGAATCGCAATATGGCGAGACGCGATACCCAAACAACAAAAGGGTAGCGTGTGGGACCGCAGGAGTGAATGGAAGACAAGTGTCAGAGATCGAGAGATCTCGCGAACTTGGAAGTTCACAGAGCAAGAGCTCAAGTACTGGGTACTCAAACTCACGAGGACACGAGGTGGCGAGTAGAGAAAGCGTGATAGGATCATATCGGGGTTTCGGCGCATTGCATCTCGGGAGTTGGGAAACCGAGAGCTTGGTATCGTGAGTAGGGAAGTCGCGATAGAGTCGAAGTCCCGATAGAAGGAAGAGGAAGTCGGCGTAGACTAAGGCATCGGGTCTCGGGAATCCGAGAGTGTAGTGCTCAACTATTGGAATCGTGAAGTCACGAGTTCTGATCCTCCAAAAGTAAAGAAGAGAGGGTCGCGACAAAGAGAATATGTGGGTGAGAAAGATTCCCGATAGGGAATCAGAAGAACCTTTGAGTTCTTCGGTCTGAGGAGAGCAGTTGTGCTCCGAGGAGTGCGGTCGGCTTTATCAAGTAGTATCAGAGCAGGAAGTTATTTGCTTTCTGTAGCAAAGAAGAGGAAAGGAATTCACCATGCCGCCCAGAAGAGAAAGACAATCACCTGACCCAGAAGATAGGGAGGTGCGAAGAAGAGGCAAGCCGGTAGGAAATCCAGAAATGGAGAGGCAGATGAGAGATCTTCGAGCCAGGCTTGAGGAGATGGAGATAGCCCAAAGACGCACATCTAGTGCAGGGGATCTGAGTGATTCCGAGAGCAAGATAGAATCTGAACGAGAGGAGGAAGTTGCAGCCGGAAATGCATCAACTGAGCGATTGATTAAAGTTATTGCCAGAATGGGTGCAAAAGCTAAGATGGACATTCCAGTCTATGAGGGGAATCTGGATGCAGAAGAGCTACTGGACTGGATTAGAGCTCTTGATACTTACTTCGATTATGAAGATATCGAAGAAGATAAGAAGGTCAGACATGTTGTCACTCGCTTTAAAGGACATGCAACATTATGGTGGGACGAGCTACAAGTTGACAGACGTTGCAAAGGAAATCAGAAGATTAAGAGTTGGGATCGGATGATTGCGAAGATGAAGGCAAAGTTCATCCCAAGAGACTATCAAATTACTTTGTTCAGGAGGATGCAGAACCTGAGACAGAAACTGATGACAGTGAAAGAATACACTGAATAATTCTATCGACTAAACATCAGAGTAGGTCATCGGGAGAGCGATGATGAAAAGGTTTCCAAATATCTGAATGGTCTGAGATATGACATTCAGGATGAATTAAGCATGGTAACCATCCGAACAGTGGAGGATGATTATCAAATGGCTCCGAAGGCAAAGGAGAAGCTGAGCCGAAAGCAAGGTCAGCGAGGGCGAGGCAGGAGTTAGCCCAGGGGCAAGGCAGTTGCCCGAGAGAAATACCAGAAACCCAGAGAGGAATGGAAGAAATCTCAGGGTAATATTGAGAGAGGTGATACCTCAGAGCGAGGGAAACAATATGTTGAACAAAGAGGACAACATACAAAGAAGAAGGGAGATTATGCTGACGCAAACACTTTTCCTCATACCGGAGGTAGAGGAAGAGGCTGAGGTGGAGTAATCACATGCTTCACATGTGGAAAGAATGGGTATAGGTCATTTGAGTGTCCAGAGAAAAGGAAGGATAGTGGAGAAGCTCACATCACTGAGGCACAGAAGAGGGATGTTGATATCGGAGACACAGAAGGTGGAAGGTCGCTGATGATGCGTAAAGTTCTCTTAACACCTGGGAAAGAGGTGGAGGACCCAACTCAAAGGACCAGACTTTTCAGAACAACTTGCAAGACCAAGGATTGGGTATGCAAGGTTATCGTGGACAATGGTAGCACAGATAATCTCGTTTCGACTGAGATGGTGGAAAAATTGGAGCTGGAGACAACTGATCACCTGAGTCCATACAAAGTTTCGTGGCTACAAAAGGGAAATCAGGTGAGTGTCACTAAACAGTGTTTAGTTGAATTCAAGATAGGAGGATATAATGATAAAGTACTCTGTGATGTTATTCCCATGGATGTATGCCATTTATTGCTGGGTAGACCATGGAAATATGACAGAAATGTGGTTCACGATGGGAGGATGAACATATATACTTTAGAGAAGGATGGGAGGAAACACATGTTACTTCTGATAAAGCATAAGGAGGTAAAATCGGAAGTAAGCAACGCAATACTTCTCATGAGTGGGAAGGAACTTCTTACAGAGATGGAGAATAAGGAAGATCCACAATTCTTTGTGGTCAGAAAGCCGAGGATTGTTGTGACTAGCACAAGAGTGGATGATCTACCAGATGAGATTCAGGAACTGTTGGAAGAGTTCGCTGACATCATAGTGGACGAATTACCTCATTTGTTGCCACTGATGAGAAGTGTGAGTCACCATATCGACCTCATACTGGGAGCTAGTTTGCCGAACAAAGCCACATACAGGTTGACGCTGCAAGAGAATGAGGAGGTCAAGAAGAAGGTCCAGGAGTTGTTGGACAAAGGATTGGTCAGAGAGAGTTTGAGCCCATGTGATGTTCCGACAGTACTCAGTCCAAAAAAGGATGGAGGTTGGAGAATGTGTACCAACTCAAGGGAGATTAACAAAATAACCATCAGGTACAGGTTTCCACTGTTGAGAATGGATGATCTGATGGATTTCCTGAGTGGGGCAAAGTATTTTTCAAAAATAGATTTGAAAAGTGGATACCACCAGATTCGCATGAGAGAAGGCGATGAATGGAAAACAACCTTCAAGACCAACGAAGGTTTGTATGAATGGCTAGTCATGCCGTTTGGTTTGACAAATGCACCAAGTAATTTTATGAGATTGATGAATGAAGTCCCGAGGGAGTTCATCGGGAAGTTATTCATTGTGTACTTGGATGACATACTGATTTACAGTAAATCAGAGGCTGAACACCTGAAGCATTTGGCCATTGTGATGAGGAAGCTACAACAGGAGAAGTTGTTGATCAACATGAAGAAGTGCTCATTTATGAAGACATAGCTCGTTTATTTGGGTTTTGTTATTTCGGAGAATGAATTAAAGATGGATCTGGATAAGGTAGAAGTGATCAAGAATTGGCCATCGCCGATAAATATTTTCGAGGTGAGAAGTTTTCATGGTTTAGCTAGTTTCTACCGAAAATTCATCAAGAATTTCAGTGGAATTAGCGCAGCAATGATGGACACAGTGAAGAAGTGACATAAGTCTTTTCACTGGACAACAAGGGCTGAGGAGAGCTTCAATCTGTTGAAGCGGAAAATAACGGAACAACCGGTGTTGGTGTTGCCGGATTTCCAGAAGACATTTCAGGTGAAATGTGACGCAAGTGGGTTTGCCATAGGAGCGGTCTTAAGTCAGGAAGACAGACCAGTTGCATATTTAAGCGAGAAACTGGATGAGGCAAAACTGAAATACTCCACATATGATAAAGAATTTTATGCTATCATACAGGAATTGAAGAAGTGGAGGCATTACTTGATTCTGAAAGAGTTTGTATTGTAGAGTGATAATCACGCATTACAGTTTGTGAGTCAACAAGAGAAGTTGAATTAGAAACATGCTAAATGGGTAGAGTATATGCATAATTTCACATTTGTGATTAAACATATTTCGGGTACTGCTAACAAAGTGGATGATGCTTTGAGCAGGAAGTGTTTGTTACTGCAGGAGTGCCGAGTCAAAACATTGGGTTTTGAAAATCTTAGGGACATGTATGCAGGAGATGCAGATGTTGCAGAAGCATATGAAGCAACTGAGAATCCAGTTCTCAGAGACATGAGTCCTTGGATAGATTATATGATCCAGGAGGGATTTCTATTCAGAGGCAATCAACTGTGTATTCCGAATTGCTCCATGAGGGAGAACTTGCTGAAGGAGAAGCATAGTGGTGGCTTAGCAGGAAATTTTGGCCATGAAAAAACATTCACGAAGTTGAATGAGTCATATTTTTGGTCAGGAATGCGAGAAGATGTCAAGAGGTTTGTTGACAGGTGCAGAATTTTCCAACATTCAAAGGGAAGGAAACATAATGCATGTTCTTATTAGCCATTGCCCATACCAGAGAGGCCATAGGAGGTGATCAACATGGATTTTGTATTGGGTTTGCCGAGAACACAAAGAGGTGTTGATTCCATCTTTGTGGTGGTGGACAGGTTTTCAAAGATGGCACATTTCATCCCGTGCCAGAAGACCAACGATGCGACCCACATCACAAATCTGTTTTTCAAGGAGGTCATTTGACTTCATGGGTTGTCGAAGAGCATAGTTTCTGACAGGGATACTAAATTCATAGGGAATTTCTGGAGGACCTTATGGAAGAAACTGGGAACTAACTTGGTGTTTAGTTATGCCTATCATCCTCAGACGGATGGACAAACGGAAGTGGTCAACAGAAGTCTGGGAGGCTTGCTGAGGAGATTGGAAAACAGAGCACCATAGCAGTTGGGATAACGTATTTCCACAGGCAGAGTTCGCATACAATGATTCAGTCAATCGAAGTATAGGGAAAAGTCCATTTCAAGTTGTATATGGCATGCAGCCGAGAGGAGTATCTGAACTAAGGGATTCAGAACAGACTGCGACTAGCAGCGCTAGTGCAGAGTAGTTCACTGAGGCGATGAAGGAACTTCACAGCAGAGTGAAGCAGTGAATGCAAGATTCAAATTAGGAGTACAAGCACAGAGCAGATCAACATCGGAGACAACTTCAATTTGAAGTTGGTGATCTGGTTCTGGCACACTTAAGGAAGGAAAGGTTCCCAAGGGGAACATACAACAAGCTCAAAATGAAGAAAATTGGGCCATGCAGAGTCCTAAGGAAATTCAGAGAGAACGCTTATGAGATCGAGTTGCCGGATGGCATTGGAATATCTCTGATATTCAATATCACATATTTATACCCGTACAGGGCAGGAGAAGAAGAGACTGGAACTGAGGAGACAGTGATCCAGTGGACGAAGCAGATGTCAATTGCAGAAAATCCACAGATGGAGTGCATACTGGACAAGAGAGTGAGTAAAAAGACCAGGAGAAAGCAATACTATGAGTATCTGGTCAAGTGGAAGAATCACCCAGTTGAAGATGCCAACTGGGAGACCGAAGCAGTGATACATAAGCATGGACAGACCATGCAGGAGCTCATGGACAGGAGCCCATGAAAGTTTTCAAGCCGAGGAGTATGATGCAAGAGCATCGCCAGCACATCAAGTGAGACAGCATGGAGCGGGAGAGAGCTCGACAAAACCAATCCAAGTTTTGAAAATGCTTTGGGATTGTTGTGCAAGTATTTAATGAAACCATTTACGAAGGTGCACTTTTTATATTGTAATGGACCTTGAGCAGATAGCTCTCATCCTTAGGTAGATAGTCGTCATTTAATAGACTTAATGATGGTAGATAGGAATTTAATTCTAGATTTGATAGTTTTAAAGTCCAAGAGGGAAAACGGGTATAGACACCCTCATTGTATCATTGTAAAAAATAAAAAAATAAAAAAAAATCTGAGCACATTAGCATTCACATTCAGGAATAGAAGAGCAAGCAGAGAGCTGTGAAAACAACATCCATGTACAGATATTGAATTAATAGAAGAAATCTTTGATTCAAATCCATGGTTATGTGTCTATTCTCTGTGTGATGATGTTATGCTCATGAATATTTGCTTCCTGTCATACATTTGCTTTTATATGCTGTGTATGTGATTTCATGGTTGAACAGAAGTCCGAGAGGGTGAGTGAATGAATTTCAATTGTTTCTCTAATTGAGCCAGAGGATTCCTGCAAGGAGTGCAGTCGAATTTGTCTGCAAGGAGTGCGTCGACAGAAAGGTTCAATTAGAGATAACTCTTGTTCTCATTTCTTCGAAGGTGCAGGTAGGCACAGTGTCATGCAAGGAGTGTGCAGGCCAAGCCAAGTCTCAGAATTGCGATTCTGAGTAGAGTGTTGGAATACTGCTGCTGCAGGAATGCGTAGAGTCGAAAGACTTCAACACAGGAGAATTTGTTGAATATTTTCCGCAAGCAGTGCGCGCAAGAAGTTTTCAGAAGGACTTGAGATGTCGAGGACAAGCTCAGGAGGGGTAGGCCTTCGAATTCGTCGAAGGATAAGCGCAGAGAAGTTGTGCATTAAAGCATTTGAGCAAGTGTCGAAAGCTCGCGTGCAGGCGAACAAGTCTTCGTGGAGGAAGTACTTGTTTCATTTTGTAGAAATCGTTAAAAGGAGAACGGATGGTCGAAATCCTTTGTGGAGGTTTCGCGAAGCTCTGTGGGCCATTGGATCTCACGAAGGTGCGAGAAGGTCCGAAAATTTTAAATCTAAGGGGAAGGAAGAGCCGTTGGTCCAAGTCAGCCAGGGTCATTGGGTTATTCGCGAGATCGCCTATCGGGATCTCGTAAGATAAGAGTTGAATATTTGGCAACAGGAATCGCGATATGGCGAGAAGCGATACCCCGGCAACCAAAGGGTAGCATGTGGGACCACAGTAGTGAGTGGAAGACAGGTGTCAAAGATCGAGAGATCTCACGAACTTGGAAGTTCGCAGAGCGAGATCCCAAGTACTGGGTGCTCCAAGTCATGAGGACACGAGGTGGCAAGTAGCGAAAGCGCGATAGGATCATATCGGCGTTTCGGCGCATCGCATATCGGAAGTTGGGAACCAAGAGCTTGGTATCGTGAGTAGTAAAGTCGTGATAGAGCCGAAGTCCCGATAGAAGGAAGAGGAAGTCAGCGTAGACTAAGGCATCGGGTCTCAGGAATCCAAGAGTGTAGTGCTCAACTGTTGGAATCGCGAAGTCACGAGTTCTGATCCTCCAAAAGTAAAGAAGAGAGGGTCGCGACGAAGAGAATCTATGGGTGAGAAAGATTCCCGATAGGGAATCAGAAGAACCTTTGAGTTCTTCGGGCCGAGGAGAAAGAAGGTCCTAAGGAGAGCGGTCGTGCTCCGAGGAGTGCGGTCGGCTTTATCAGTATGGTTTTGTCTTCAGCTGAAGGTGTCCCTTCAGATGAACTGTCTCCTTTTTTTGTTTTCGCACCAGAATTCTTGGAGGTCGTTTTGCTAACCTCTTCCTCAGGGTTATCATCTTTGGATATTTTCTTGGTCACTATACTACGCAACAGGACTTAATTTATCTTTTGTTGTTCCTGCTGTGCCTTCTTCAAGTTTTCATTATCGGCCTTGAAAACTTGTAGTTCAACAATAAGGTTCCTCATTGTTTCCAACACCTCCGTGGGTGAGCTTCCATCGCTATTCTTTCTTGGATCTCCAGGAGTTCCTTGTTGCAGATTCTCTTCCACCCTGATTTCTACACCTTCTTGAGCTGCCATTATTCAACACAAAACATAAAAGATTTATGTTTTAGTCCACAAGATTTATTAGTTTTTTTTCATAAATCAGAATATATACTAAGCAATTAATGTGGCCCTGTTCAGGCCCAGTGTTGTAACTTTTTCTCATATACCATATGTAATGTACCTCAAATTTACCATAAAAAAAATAAATCTATGACATAATTCAACTTCGTTTAAGCTTAGAGTTTAAGAAAGGTAAGATTCAATTAGATCAATAAAGACATCATTACACCAGTCTAGTTTACTTCAAACAAAAAATTGTCAAAGTAATCAGTTCAGCACATTTCATTATGCTTGTGATTGCAAGTCTGGATCTTCATGACTGCTAGAACAATAGGTAACTTGACTGTCTTCCTTGTGCGTGTGTAAAGGCGAATATTATCATTTTTACTGTAGAAAAATTTTCTTTAACTCTCTATTAACATCTGTACCACCTACAAGTAAGTAAATACCTATATCTTCTCCATATGATAATTTTAGGTAATTGTCATGCTCGTACAATAGTGACTTGTAATATGAATTGTTGTTATTGTACTTCTATCCTGGATGAAGATCCTCCAATGTTTCTACTAGTCCATTCATTACAATATTTGAGTTGTTCCTATAGCAATAATTCCTACTATGTTCCTACATTTTTTTGAAGGAACAAAGGTCAATCAGGTTTTGGTGATCACAAATGCTGAATAAACAAAGGACCCTTCTATTTGCCGAAATCCGAAATATGGAATGACCGTGGGCCAGCACTTCGGGATTTTGGGGTTCAGGATTTCGTGAATACGAAAGCCAAACATCAACACAAAACATTTACTGGAGTTTCAAAAAGGTAAAGTGGGATCAACACTTCGGGGTTTCGGGGTTCAAAATCCCACAACTTCAAAAGTCAAAACATCAAGACACCACAATTTCCGAATCACGAAAGGAAAGTGGGATCCACATTTCGGGGTTTCGGGGTACGGGACATCATGACTTCAAGTACCCAACAACGACATATACAAACTTTTGAAATGCGAAAAAGAGAAAGGTGAGACCCGTATTTCGGGATTTCGGGGTTCGAAACTTCACGAGTTCTGATGTCCAAACTTCAACATATACAAACTTATGAAATGCGAAAAAGGGAAAGGTGAGACCCGCATTTTGGGATTTCAGGGTTCGAAACTTCACGAGTTCCGATGTCCAAACATCAACATATACAAACTTCTGAAATGCGAAAAGGAAGGGTGAGACCCACATTTCAGGATTTTGGTGTTCAGAACTTTGCGAGTTCCGGTGTCCAAACATCAACATACACAAATTTCCTAAATGCGAAAAAGGAAAAGTGGGTCCCACATTTCAGGATTTTGGGGTTCGAAACTTTGCGAGTTCTGGTGTCCAAACATCAACATGAACAAACTTCTGAAATGCGAAAGAAAAGAAAGGAACTAACATTTCAGGATTTTGGGATTCAGGGTTTCAAATGCTAACAACAACACACAACAACTCCTGAATTCCGAAAGGTGAAGGGTGTGGGACCAATACTTCGGGATTTCTGGATTCGGGGTTTCAGGGTTTGGAAAAGCAAGGGAACTTCGTATAAAAAGTAACCAGCAAGTCCCGAATGCTGAAATTCACATTATTTTCATAATTCAAAGTTTTTTTTCCTTGTACTGGTATTCTTACTTTCATTCTGTGAAACAATAGGTGTAGAAGGATTTGATATCCGTTTAGCTATCAGAATTCTAAAAAAATATAACTTCTGAATTTTATACGCATATAATCTATGAAAGGGGTACAATAGGGTAACAGTTTCTATAAAAGGTAACTCCTATTATGTTCACTTAGAGCCTCCTCTAACCAATTCATTAAACGTCAACAGTATTAGATATGTACATCTAGGTAAATATAGAAATAAGAATATCATTCCCTTAGAGTTTGGTAATTATAATTGATGTTCCGAGGTATCTGAGTTTAATTTCCTGGGGTTTTAACAATAGAGAGGACCTGCCCTATTGACGCTAATTCCCTCCTTTTCTTACTTACTTATAGAAGTATAAATTACAGGTGCATCCATATAGCATTTTACTCACAGGAGGAATAGTCTTCTAGAGTCTGGATGTTTATTACGAACTTCGTGACGATAGATAGATTATAACTATGAAAGGTCTTCATCTTCCGCAACCAATAACTGTAATTCAGCATATAGGTGTGGATATTCCAGTAGATGTATTACAACTATATATATATATATATATATATATATATATATATATATATATATATATATATATATATATATATATACTGATTTCCTTCACTTATATTCCTCATAACGAACAAAAAATGGGAATCGTTACAGTTTCGTTTTAATCAAGTAAAATGCATCAGAAAAAAATCATTCAAACAAAGAATGGAAACTATTCCAGTTCGGATTTAATAGATACATGCCATCAGATAAAACATAGCCATTCATAATAGAGAGGGGTAGATCAACATATCTGAATCAAATCCGCGGGACGACAACGGGAACAACCACATTCCTCCCAACCGTAGAACAGGGAAGCCAAAATCACTTGCCCGATTCACCCCCTATCCTGACCATGAATCCATGAGGGCGAACTTGGAAACTCCTCCTTAGCAATGTCCTTCAATTCCAACAGCTATCCTCTTGCCTCACACTTACTCAACAGTGCTCATAACAACAAGACAAAATCTATTTAAACAGGCTCCTATTGCCTCACACTTACTCAACAGTGCTCATAACAGCAAGAGAGATCAAAAATCTTTTCCTCACATACCCGGCGGCATCCTTCCTCCTCACATATGCTATTTATCAATTTTTTTCCCGGGTTTTTTTCCCTCCTTTGGGGATTTTCACAGCTTTCTTAATCCCTAATTCTCAGGGGCGACCAGTGGCCAAATCTCTAATTTTCCACTTGTAATAATCATCCCAAAGACAGTTCCAACTTGTTCCCCACTCATGGAGTCATGGTCAGCCAATTTTTAAAATGGATGTTCCATTTGTCCTCCTGCAATTAATATAAATATTTTGTTGTGATACAAGTGTCATAGTCAAATAGTTAGTTGAGTCCAAACAGATCTCTGTCCAATAGTCACAATAATTAAATACAATTATTAAATTCAAAATTCAGAATGACCATAAATGGAAATTTTTTTCCAGATTCGAATTTGCTAAAAATGGAAATAAATTTCCAGCACGCAAAAATAAAAATATTTTATTTTTGGGGGATGTCACAACAACCCCCTTTCCTTGCCCCGTCCTACCGCCATGAAATATAAGTGTCAAATGATGAAACCACTGCCACATTTTCACTGAGATATACCATTGTAAACATGTCCCAATATTTACCAACAACTTGTAGCCAACTTGTGCCAAAATCCTATAATCAATTCTATACCAAAAGTCAACATGTACCAAAAAATACGAATACGTATGTGACCTGTATATGATGCAGGTTGTGTATGTATGTGTCCTTTGTATACTACAACCCGTGTATGAATGTGTCATGTTTGTAATGCATCCTATGTACAACTTCAGAAAACCAGGGTTTACACCTTTTCCAAAACTCAAACACTTTTCTACCTTTTTCAAATCAACCCGCAACCTTTCACTATGGCCAATCTGTATTTGTTCCCCATGCATACATCATCATACATATCTCTTAACCAAGTGCATCTATGTCTCTCTATTCATGTTCCATACATATGTGTACAATCATGATCAAGTATAATAACCCTCACATGAAGTAAGCATCAAAACCTCATTGATATGAATCCTCAAACTTCACAGTCAACTTCACAACTACTCCACAATATCCTTACAACCAAAAGCACTCAACAATGTACCACAAAATCCCTCAACACTTGAACCAACAAGATGTACCAATGAATAATACCAACATACCAGTGTTGTATTTCTATAGATCTAGCTCATACCACATATGACATACAACCAACAACCTCTCTAGGGAAAATCCTCAAACCCCCATAACCATATCTCATGTAGAAAACAATATCTAGCTACACATAGAAATAAGACATACCTTTTGAACTTGTAGATAGATATGTTGTACTTGATCACTATAGACCTTCCTGGGATCTTGCCTTCAGACTTTGAGAACTTGATACCTTCAACAACTCAATATTTCATAGATTTTTTCAAATGTGTGTTCCCTGTTACACTGCCCGCCCATGTATGTATGTTCCCTTCTCCACTACAACCCATGTGCACCTCAAAAACTAGGGTTTTTTCAGTATATCTAAAATTATGAAACTTTCATCGTCAACCCTTCGTGATACCTCAGACTTGCATAACTTCATATGTGTCAATGAGTACCTACAATAAACCTTACACAATAATAGATATTCAATGTTCTCAATAGGTGATAATAGGAGACCCTTCCTATCTTATTTACACTCTCCAAGTAGCTTCCTCTAGGGGTTACCTTCTAACCAACTTAATCCAACTTTCTTGTTTTAGGGCTAACTCACTTATAACCACTTGTCCACTTAAAACCACTTTATCCAAAAATAGTAAAATCTCCACTTCTAGTTGAAACTAATTTATTTTTAATTATTTTATATTTCAACAACTTAACCCATTATTAACTCCTAGTTTCACCCACTTTGACTAGTCAACTTATTCTAGGGGTTTCTAGAATAATTTGACTTCTTTGACCTTCTAAGGGCTTCTAGATAACTCAAGAAGGTTCTCCAAGTTCGCAAGGTCATAATAATCTAACCGTGAGGAGTTATGTGACATTCCACATATCACCGAAAATGGCATGCTATGTACCATCCATCTAGAAAAGTCTTATCATATTGATACCATTATACATCAAACAAACTTGAGTCCCTTAAGCATACTATTGGGGCTACACAAATTCACTACGGAAATCCTCCAAGGGTTGACATCAATCTACAATATCACTCTCTAAGGGTTGACATCAATGAAAACCAAAATGTCAAACCAACTATCCATAAACCTAAGCCAACTGTCAAACAATCTTCCCCTTTGAAATTTATGGCAACACCAACATTGATGGAAACATTTAGTCATGGAAAAAATTTCATCTCTCTTCATCAATGTTTCTATCTCTCCCCCTTTGGAATCAATGTAAAAGGGTATCTCAATTTAGGGTTTATCCCTCTATCTTCATTCCTCTGAATACTCTCTCTCTTCCTTTGACAAAGGATTAACTTACCCTATCGATTTTTCACTGTGCCTACGATAACCAATCATGGTTAAAAAAAATCTCTCCCTATGGGTGTCTCCCTCTATATTCTCTGCAAAATTTCATGTAATCATTGTGAGCAATATAGTAACACTACAATATGCTTATGTTGCGGATGTTTTTACTCTACCGAAACATTGATCAACTACTCAACAATACTGCATCAAGAATACCATGATATGATATTCCTATGACAATCCTTGGACATGTGCATGCATCATACATGCATCAACATGTACCTCAACCTATTGGAGTTGTTTTCCATTGGTGCTTTCTTATGTAATCAACTGACATATATGAAAAGAATTCAAGAATAATCATTCAAATATTCCTATATCATTATCATCCATTATGGTAATGCTCCCTTATCTCTGAACCAAATTTTGAACCACTCTCTCAACAAATATGTGAACACAATATCTGAATCCATGCTCTCATCCACTATCATATATCCATCCAAAGTTTGATCTATCTATGTCCATACTGTATATGAATCGGTTGTATAATTCTCTACTTGAAATATGCAAGATACTTGAAAGATCATTCTCTAATTTGTGGTAGCTACTGCACTGACTCCCCCTATCTAATATTCATATTACCTAGGAGTGTGTTAGCCATATGTCTCAGAAGAATACCCTCTTTGATGTGGATTAATATTCCTCTTCATCGGTATATACATATTCCCTTCCATTCTCTTCTTGAATTCTGTCATCATCCTGAGTTTTGATATCTTCTTCATCTTCTATTTGAGTTACGACACTTTCATGTTTTCCTGTAAATTAATCATGATCTTGTGCTACTGCAAATCCTGAAAGTATGATTCCTTGGACATGTTCTTCATTTACCTGCTCCTATTGTTTTTCAATTCTTTTCCAAACATTCTTGTGTCTTTCATCAATATTTTCTTTCATGGGAGACCTTATCATGCTTCTGCAATTTCAATATATGTGTACATAGTTTTGGCATTTGTAACATTCAATATTTTATGG
Source organism: Picea engelmannii (assembly GCA_009831015.1). NCBI lineage: Eukaryota > Viridiplantae > Streptophyta > Pinopsida > Pinales > Pinaceae > Picea > Picea engelmannii. The sequence continues at coordinate 545,720 of ML782093.1, read as the reverse complement.
GGCCACATACACATTTCTTTTCTGATTATTTCTTTCATAAGCCCTGCAATTTGCAACCTTATCTCCAAAGTTAGTACAATAAGAACAATGAGCATACAATAAATTTACATAGCTACGAGCGAATGATTTTCCTTGTGTTGTATTCCTTCTATAATTCTTCCTTCTCTCATCAAGATCTTCTCTTTTCTTGTCTCTTTCACAATGATTGAATCTCCCTTGTTGTTTGAATGTAGAGGGTCTTATGTATTCATTTATTTTTTATTCTCGTTGACCATGATTCGTTCCTTTGAAAACTTATGCATAAATATTTTGTTCTCTTGATTTTTTTATGGATCTTGAACCTTTCTCAGTCTACATTTGGTTGTATCCTAGTATGGTCCTATCATAGTATGGCCTTTGATTTTTGATGATATTTTCCAATGTCTTGGTGCTATCTTGTTCCATGTGCTTGTTCTGAATATATTTTCTTAGAGTGACTTCTTCTACTTCCAACCTTTCAATCATCTTCTCCTTCTCTATTAGTTGACCTCTGAGTATTTCTTCAATCCTTTTGTCCTCTTCTACCTGGACTTTCAACTTTTTAATCATCTGGTTGACTTCCTCTAAGTGGAGATTCTTAGTTTCATTTAGATCTTTATCGAGTAACTTGCTTTTCATTCTTTCTTTCCTTAGTTCTTCTAAGGCACTGATTAATTATTCTCTGAGATTGACTTCGCCTTCTTATTCTGAACTATCATAGTTTCTTGTTTGATTTTCCTTAGCCAAGAATAATACACTTTCTGAATCACTATCGATTTCATCATCTTCACTAGATGAGGAATTGTCTTTTCTTGAATACATATTTTTATTGAAGGCTTTAGTTTTGTTCTTCCATTTTCCCTTTTTATATAACTTTTCTTTTTTGAGATCTTCCCCTTCATCACTATATGAACTTCTGGCATAAGGAAATTTATTTGGAAAACGACAAAGTTTACCACAATTAAAACATTTCAATGGAAGCTTACCTTTATATTTACCTATTCCCTTTTGCAACATTCTTACGAAGTTTTCCATTTCTTCATATTCTTCTGAATCATCGATGCAACTACATTAGGACTTTGGATTTTTCTTGCAAACTAACTTTGATTGTTGCTTGGTACTTTTCTTTGTCTTTTTAGATGATTTGATTGCAACTTCCCTTATAACCAAATTTTCTTGTTTTTTCCTCATATCATAACCTATGAGTATCCCATGTAGCTTAACCGTGGTCATTGTATCTAGATCCACTCTTTCTTCTAGGGATGATATCTTTGAGTCAAATCTCATTGGTAGAGATCTTAATGCACTTTTAAGAACAACCGGTTCCTTTATCTCATATCCCTAGCCTTTGATGTTGTTTACTACCTCATCAATGTGTACAAAGTAGGTTGGTATTTTTTTATCTTCATTCATCCTTAACTATTCAAACTTTTCTTTGAAATTTTGAAGTTTGGCTTCCTTAACTTTTTCGTATTCTTCATTAATAGTCTTTAGTTTTTCCCACATCTCCTTGATAGATTCACATTGCATGATTTTCGTAAATATTGATTCACCTACACCATTTTGAATAGAGTTCTTGGCTCTTGAATTATTTTTTGTGAGTTTATTTCCATCCTTGTTTGTTGGAGGAGTATCAGGTGCTTTGTATCCATCCACCATTGATTTCCAAACACTGAATCCCTGTGCATGTATGTATGTTTGTATTTTCTTTCTCCAGAGTGCATATTTCTCATAATTAAACTATGGTATCCCAACTCTAGATTGATCCATGATCTCCTTCTAGTGGTTAAATTTCTTTCCCGAAGGAACCTACTATGATACCAATTGTTGGATTACTAAGAGGGGGGGTGAATGAACAATGAGAAATTTATACCACTTACTAATACTTTTAACCACAATGTATATTCCTTTAACTTATTCAACCATTTTCATATGTTTATCATCAATATATTACTTTATCATAAACATTGACATCCATTATTGCATAATAAACAATAAAAAACAAATCCACACAATGTAGAGTACACAAATATTTACGTCGAAACCCAATGTGAGATAAAACCACTGAATGATTTAATTATATGTTAAGAATTACATTCAAGGAAGCACCAACATCTAATTCTCGAGCTCCAATTAGAAGGAGGATCCAAACCCCTAGTTTCTCAGGCTATAATGTGAGGGAAGATCCAACTCCCCAATTATCTAGAGACAACCAGAAGGAGGATACAACCCCCTATGTTCTCCAGATACAACAAAAACGTGGCTACAAACACCTAGTTCTTAGGCTCCAACATGGAGGAAGCTCTAAATCTCTGATTCTCCAGTACCAACCGAAAGGAAGATACAATCCCCTTTCCTTGCCCCATCCTGCCCCCCATGAAATATAAGTGTCAAATTATGAAACCATTGCCACATTTTCATTGTGAGATATACAACTATAAAAATGTACCAATTTGTACCAACAACTTGTATCCAACCTATGCCAAAAACATGTAATCGATCATGTACCAAAAGTCAGTCTGTACCAACAATTACCAACAATTGTGCAACTTGTATATGTTGCATCTCACGTATGTAGGTGCCCTATATATACCACAACCTGCATATGTGCACGGCTTGTCTATACTACAGCCTTCATACACCTTCAGAAAGCTAGGGTTTACACCTTTTTCGAAACTCAAACACTTTGCTACCTCTTTCAAATCAACCTGCAACCTGTCATTGTGGTCAATCTGTAGTTGTGCCCTATGCATACATCATCATACATATCCCTTAACCAAGTGCATATATGTCTCTCTAGTAATGTTCCATACATATGTGTACAATCATGATCAAGTGTAATAACCCTCACATGAAGTAAGCATCAAACCCTCATCAATATGCATCCTCAAACTTCACAATCAACTTCGCAACTACTTCACAATCACTTCACGACCAAAATCCCTCAACTATGTACCCAAAAATCCCTTAACACTTGAACCAACAAGATGTACCAATGAATAATACCAACATACGAGTGTTGTATTTTTTTATATCTCGCTCATACTACATATACCATACAATTGATATCTTCTCTAGGGAAAATCCTCAAACCTCCATAACTATATCTCATGTAGACAACAATATCCAACTACACATAGAAATAAGACATACCCTTTGAACCTGTAGATAGATTTGTTGTACTTAATCATTGTAGACCTTTTTGGGAGCTTGTTTTGAGACTCTCAGAACCTGATACCTTCAACAACTCAATCTTTCATGCTTTTTCCCAAATGTACATGTCATGTTATACTTCCAACCCATGTACGTACACTACCTTCTCCACTGCAGCCCACGTACACCTAAAAAACTAGGTTTTTTTCAGTATATATGCAATTATAAAACTTTCACCATCAACCCTTCATGCTACCTCACACTTTTGTAACTTCATATGTGTCAATGAGAACCTACAATAAACCTTATACAATAATAGATATTCAATGTGCTCAATAGGTGCTAATAGGAGACCCTTTCTCTTTTATTTATACTCTCCAACTAGCTTCCTCTAGGGTTTACCTTCTAACCAACTTAACCCAACTTCCTTCTTTTAGGGCTAACCCAATTCTAACCACATGTCCATTTAAAACCACATTATCCACAAATAGTAAAATCTCCACTTCTAGTTGCAACTAATTTATTTTTAATTATTTTCTTATTGCAACAACTTAACTCATTATTAATTCCTAGTTTCACCCACTTTGTCTAGTCAACTTCTTATAGGGATTTCTAGAATAATTTGACTTCTTTGACCTTCTAAGGGCTTCTAGACGACTGAAGAGGGTTCTCCAAGTTCACAAGGTCATAGCTCTGTAACCGTGAGGATTTATATGGCGTTCCACACATCACCTAAAATGACATGTTATGTACTATTTATCTAGAATAGTCTTACCTATTTCATACCATTATACATCAAACAAACTTGAGTCCCTTAACCATACTATTGGGGCTACCGTAATTCACTACCAGACTTCTCCAAGGGTTGACATCAATCTATAAGAGTCCCCCCCTCGACCATATAAAGGCCATGAGAGCCATGCCTAATGATAAAAATATTATGGGGGAACTAACATCTTTCTCAGAACTCAAAGCTACCCTCTAGAGGTAATGTGTGGTGTTTCAAGGCATTGTTTATGGCTCTTGATGGTGGAAGCTTTATTTAGGACCTAAGGCATTGCCTTCTTCCCTAGACCATTTACATGGCCTTGGGACACATACCTTCTACTCAAAACCACCTATTGGCACTAAACTCCACAATAATATGCCAATGATATGCTCTAAATGTCATTTGTTTTTGTTCAAGGCATCCTTCTTTGCCTTGTATGGCTAGAAGTTTTCTTTAGGGCCTAACATTCATATTTCCTCCCCTAGCCATGTTCAAGGCCCTCAAATCAATATCAAGTGCTAAAAAATGCTAGTAGTATCTATATACCTAGTTAGAGGAAAATGATGCCCTCTATAGGTTACTTATTGTTGTTCAAAGTGTCATTCTTGGCCCTTGAATCCTATAGGCTTCCTTTAGGGCCTAACTTTTGGATTTGTTCCACTAACCATATTATGCTTAATGTTCAAATATCATAATGTTGAGACCAAGGATACCCTTCAAAGGTCCTTTATGGTGGGTCAACTTATTATTGATGGCTCTAGATTCCTATAAGCTTCCTTTGACACATTCTTGTTAGACCCACTTTGTGAATGAGACATGCACATTGATTTCATTAATTGTTTTTGTTGGCAAGGGTGACAACTTTAGCATATGTGTTTTCTAATTTGGTTGCCTTAGATTTGGGTTCATCAAAACCTCCATTTTTCTAAATACCTCGCAATATTTCTATTTTTCATGTTATTTTTGTTATTAGTGCTATAACCTTTTATTGTTTTAACCATGCCACCTTTAGAAAAACTCAAATTTCACATATTCATACACAAATTCTATAAATAAAAATTATATATTTGGAAAGTTAATTCAATTTTCTACATTTATATTTAGGCTGAAAGGCATACACCTATTGACAATGGGCACAATTAATCACCTTTTAATCTAAAATTCTAATCTTATGGCTAACAATTGAAGATGCTGACATATTCTTAGTGGTACTCTCTAATCAATGGATGAAATTTAATGCTCATAATTTCCTTGCATTTCTGAATGCTTAAGTTAACTTATTTACTTTTTCACATTTACTTAATATGATTAAGAAATTACTTCTATTACCATTGATTGACAAGTTAACTGCTTAAGAAAAATTAATATGTATAAAACTCTGCATTGCCACGTTCTTTGAGATTAAGCATTTGTCCCTGATAAAATTCCCAGCCGCACCTTGAACGCATCGGCTGGAGAACGCATCGGCTGGTAAAATTCCCCGCCGCACCTTTAATTTTACCAGTCGATACCTCTCGGACTCGATTAATGGTGGGTCATCCACTTCAGATAGGAGAACCATATGGTCTAGAATATGGGAGCCAAGGGGGTCACAGGGATGAGACTATTCGGGGGCGGTGTGCTCCAAATTAACGACGCGGCAGACGCCACTCTCTGGCAAAGCGAAGATAATCCCACAGATACACTTCTGCTCGGCCAATTCCTCCGTGTACGGGATACGCTCATTAGCCGGTCGTCCCCATATAATCTGTCACATGGCATATATAGCCTGCAAGTGAGGGCCGAGGGGCTGGGACTTTATGTCAAGGGACCTGATCCTGCGTCCTCCGAGCTTTATTGGATGTGGAATATCTACAATAAGAGCGCTCTCGTTCTTGACCAAAACTGCTCAGGTATTTCCTTCAATGTGTCTATTTTATGGTCCGATTCAAGTCTCGGTTTGAGGTTTGTAAACTATACGTCTGTGCAATATTTCATCTTTCAGTCCGCATTATTACCTCTAGCAGGTTGTCAAAGCCCAGTCGAATTCATCGTCGGATGCTGTGTACGTAAGGCTGGATTACGATGGAAATCTGAGAGGATATGCAGCCGGAATTCAGGAGCCCTTCCAACTATTGTCTGAAATGATGAGTAAATGCCAATTGCCAAGCTCTTGTGGCAACTATGGAGTTTACTCTCAAGAGGACAACAATGTAAATGTCCCAACAACGGTACACATCACATAGACAGTGAATCCAATTCTTATGGGTTAGGCTGTGAATTATCACAGAGACCCAGCTGCGCCAACGTTAAAGGAAGTCGGCAGATGTTTTTTTCTGGCAGGAATGGAATACTTTCGTAACCGCTATGCCGTTCTTCTTAATTTACTAAATTTATTAACCTCTTCTTAATTAACTAAATTTATTAACCTTAGTTATAAGAGAAACCCTAATTAGGGTTTGTAAATAGAATTAGCCTTTCGGTGTTCATCAGGGATAATCATGTGGCTATGCTAGTTTTACATCATATTCAAATTCATTGTGAATGTAAGTAGAATAATTTCTACAGTTTTTTTTCCATATTTACATTGCCATTATCATTAATTTGCTCCACCAAAATATAAATTCATAAATAAATAATTCACTGTTATTCTATTAGAATCAAATAAAACTTTCTATTACATATATTTCTAGTAATCAACAATAAAAAATAAAAAAGCTCTATAGATTTAAGTTCATAAATAAATAATTGTTTCAACCTCCCGAAAATGTTTAATTTAAATCCAAATACTTGACTAATAGATTTAAATACAGTAACTAAAACCTAATAATATATATTGCAATTCAAATAAACTCACTATAAAAACCTGTAATGCCATCGTGCACCAACTCCTAGACTCGAAGAAGAATCTTAGCCCAGAGAAGCATTAACACGATTATTTTTAACAATATGTGGGTTTCGACCAAAATAATGTGATTATTTTTAACAGTATGTAGTTTTCGGCGAAACTACGGGGTTTTAGATGAATAATATGAATATTAATTTGCTAAATTGCAACTCATGTCTGTACTGTAATGGAAAGAAAGACGGGCGAATATTGATGAGAAACAGTTTTTCAGAAAACGAGACAGTCCTCATTCAAGTGCTACCGGTTCTGACATAATCATCCCGCAGTGTTGACTGTAATCCAAAATATTTTGCACGATGAGAGACAGATTAGTGTTTGGAAACCATATGCTGTGAGAATTGTAAGAATGATAAAAGAAAAAAGTCAACATAAGCAGAGCTTAAAATTGGCTGTTGTTGGGCAGAAGCAAAACAGAGCATAAAAAAAAGAGAACAAAGCAAATACAACAGAAGAGTAATTACAATTTGATACAGTGATTTATTTGGAAAATTAATGAAGGACGAAATCAAGGGTAATGATTATTGGTTTTCAAAGGAAAATTACAATAATCTTAATAGACATACCATCCTCCTTTCCACACACAATATACTCAGTTACATTGTACTCTACCTCTATCTCACATATATAACATCTATCACTCAGTTATACAAACTGATCATTAATAAATCACATAATTACACAAACAATTCATTCGTTGACATATTTCCAACAGCAGCAGTATCTATGAAATTTGCTTATGTTACTGTATTAGAAAACATAGAATAGAACAAACAATTCCATTCCACATATTTCTTTATTGTTCCTCACAATGATCGCAGGTTATCCCGTGACCCGGAATGCTGATTGCGAATGAAGGGGTCGTCTTCTTCATCCATGTTCCATAATACATCAGAATAACAGTCCAAGTAACTATCGCTATCGGAGAAGGCCTCCGGGGAAGCTACGATATAGGAAGAGCAAAGTGGTATTACTTCAGTCGCATCATCTGCAAAGAACTTATAAGGTAGCAGATCAGTTGCGAGAGTACCCATTGAAAAACTGTAAGGTAACCTGTTCTCAAACAGGTTGTCTGATCCTTCCGAATGTTCCTGCTGAGCGGCGCCCGGTTGCCCAGCATCATTGATGCGACGAGCATGAATTTCTCCCTGCAATCCATACACGTAATTTGCTTCACTAACGGGACTCTCCTGGGACGAAATATCTTCCTGCAGATATGGGATTGTGTTCATCTGAACCTCTATCTTCTCAGTATTTTTCCTTGGGAAACTTGTCAAAGGCTCTGCATTGTTTAGGACAGACGGTCCTTGAGATGATGCTGTGAGGCAATAAGAATTCGCCGACGAACGTTCAAAATCTTCTCGGTTTTCTGTATCAATGGCCCTGCTGCCACTCATAGTTTGTAGATTAATCTTTTTTGTAGTACGAGTTCTCCAGTAATTCTTTATATCGTTGTCCGTCCTTCCTGGTAAACTCCGTGCAATGCGAGACCACCTGACCATTTGAATACTTCAAATATACTTGAAAAAGACATATAAGCTGAATACCAGAGATCTGCGTATACTTTTCATTTAAATATGACTATATACCTGTTTCCCAAACGGCCATGGAGTTCCATAATCAAACACTCCTCTTCATGAGTGATCTTGCCACGTTTGAGATCAGGCCGGAGATAGTTAATCCACCTTAGTCTGCAGCTCTTGCCAGTTCTATTGAGGCCTGCACATTATATACATTTCAGGTATTGCCTGACCCAATAAAAATCTGCAGAACGGATTAATGTCTCTGTTTCATTGCATTACATCAAAACATTTGATGAAATACTTCACGGACAAATTATTAAATGCTATGCAATAGTAGCACCCATGTTGCAGGGAAAACTCAAAATCTCCGAGGTCTTATTATTAAATACGTCAAAAAAATCACATGTATGCATTCAGAGATCTTAATTCGTACATACCCGTTGCTTTAGCGAGAAAACTCCAGCGGCCTTCTCCATGTAGCCTTATATACCTAATTAGCTTCGTGTCCTCTTCGACGGTCCAGGGACCCTTTCTCGTTCGGGTTTCGTCCTGATCTTCATTCGCAGAAGCTGCCCACCGACTTCTGTCGTCCATTAAATTAGCCCACAAGTCTACAGTTTCTTCCATTCTCTTCTCAACGCTCCCTATAAACTATTGTCCTTAAAGCCAGGCTATATAATATAGAGGAGAACATCAGGTCGGTCGCTATTTATAGCCATCAGCACAGAATGTCCAATGCCCAGAACGTAATTTTCCCGTCAAGATTCGAAAGATCGAAAAAGGTTGCAATCCAGGCCAGCAAAACGGAATAAAGGAGATGAAAAGATGTGCTTTCAAGAAAAGCTAAAAATAGTGTTTTTAAGAAGCCTTGGTGCACGTTGAATTACCATTTCCAGCCCTATTAAAACGACATTTGGCAGGAGGCGCTTTGAGCGTAAAAGGCAAAAGGGTATAGGGACCCTCTCATAGCAGTTGGATTCAGACAGCGACGGAATATCTCTGTTGGCAGTGACCAGCTGAATCTTGTGCATGCACCCATCGTAATCATGGAATTATATTACCAAGAGCTCCGCAAAGACTCCAGAACGTGGTAAGAGATGATAGGGTGAAAGGACCATTATGCCTGTCAATGTTTTATTAGTTAATTGCAATGGAGACTAGATCCCAACAGGCCGCGTGGAGTGGCCGCTTTGGTTATTCTAAAGTAGCGTTATTTTGGGACGGATTGGAAAAAGAGTTTGTTCCCAATGAATGGTTTGTCATCCATGGCTCCATTGATGCGTGACAAAGTGAGCAAACATATCCCGTCTTTGTGGATCGTCATTTATTATTTATGGAAAGCGCGTCCGCAGAGGCATAAACACATTTAATAATACAAATCCTTCTTTGTGGCCGTTGGTGATTTCGTCTCAGAATACAGATGAAAAGATAGAGGCTAGTGGAATCCCCATTCTTAGTTTTTTAAGGCAATATTTTGTGGAGTATGTAGAGGCGGTCATCCCCGAGATCTTACATAGAACCCAATTTATTCAAAATACTTTTACTACCTAACTAGTTGTTCTATTATTTCCATCATTTATTTTAAAACTAATAACTTATTCGAAATTCTTTTCCTTCCTCTCTATTTATTGTTTCCATCCGCATTCAATCATTCAAATTAGCCTTCTTTTACTACCGAACTATTTGGTTTATTATTCCATCAACCTTTTTGGTTGAGCGCCAACTCACAAAGTACAAAATACGTATCAATGAAATATAAAATAGAAGAACCTTGCAAACTGTCAAGCAGCGATCATGTTACAGAATTGCTTTGTTGGGAAATAATAATTTTAAAGATTTGAATGCCCTACTTGCCCAACAAAAATATTTCATCGTGTCACACTTCAACGTTCATGATGTTTACTTTTGGGTACGGAATGTGCTCTTTTGGTCTGTCGTGGTGTCATACTCCGGAGTGGGCTAAGTGGAGAGCAATTTTTTTTTAAGTTATTTTTTTTTTCATGTTTTTAGGTAATGGGTTTTAAAGGGTTTTAAATTTTTAGTTAATTTAGAAGTTTGATCCATTTTCTGAGTATCTAGATTGATTTTCTGAAATGCATGGAATTTTGATCCATGCCAAAATCTGGCCCGATTCAATCATATTTTTAATCATATTTTTACCTAAAAAGAGAGAAAATTTCTCCAAGTTAGCTTACTCAGTCATACTCCCATCCTTCCTTAGCTTTTGTGCAAATGAATGTGCATATTATTCTTCGTTTTGGAAGCAGGTGAGGCTCGATGTATTGTTAGTTTATTGGGTAATTTATATGTAGTCCAGTCAGGTCAAGTCATGTATTATTATTATTAAAGAAAGTATGTGTTGGTTATCTTTAGGAATGGTGCGCGTCGACCTCTTCGTTGCGTCTCTGTGAGGCTCCTTTCGTGATCGTGTCTCGTTGTGCAGCCATGGGAGCGAGCTCTGAACTGAGGTGGAAGCCCACGGCAGCTGGGTTAAAGGGCAAGAATCTTGCTTGCTTGATGCATGGCCTATACGCACGGTATTAAAACAAAATATACGCAAACAAATCCCAGGGAAGGAACTGTTGTACAAAGCTTGCTGTCTTTAGTTATAGTGTTCAAGGTTACACATGCATCCAAATTAAAGTCTAGTAGTGATGGACCATAGGATAAGATGGCACATTATCGTGTAGAAGTCGATCAAAGATCGACGTTTTTTTATATTTATTTCCAAACTCATTCTTCATATACAACCAGATTATAGACGTGGTTCCTAGATCTTATCAATTATTTTATAATAAATTGGTAAGATTAGGGTTTTATATTAGACTTA
>ML782093.1:509338-534443 GCA_009831015.1 Picea engelmannii | reverse complement strand
TAAACAATTCTTCAATTCTAAAGTACAAACAATTTATTATCGATATTTCTTCTATAGATTGTGACCTAGCTTGCAAAGACGAATGGAGTAGGCTTTCTAGAGTCTAAACTCTAATGGAAAAGTGGTTAAGGGTGGTGTGAAAATTTCCATTAACAACATTAAAATATTGTGGCTAGATTTGTCTTTATGTTGTAGTGGTGCTATTGGAGAATCGATATGTTGTAGTCCGCTAGCCATGACATTAGTAAATGGAGAAAAAATATCCCGTTGCTAAAAAAATTATATCGTTTTCAGTATTAAATGTTTCAATACAACATCTATTAATGTTAATAAAATACAATCAATAACGTGTTTTAATATTGAAAATGATATTACAAAAACTCATCGTCCTACCAAAGTCAATTGATATATCCGCTTAGTGTTCTTACCATAGCTACTAGGATTGTGTACTATATCCATGCTTGCATCTTACATATTGCAGAAGATTATATTGAAACCTCGAAGTTTCTATTTTAGCCTATGAAGTATGTACCTCACAGCAAAATTATGCCCAGGAACCATGTTATTAGTCCCTGCCGAAGGCGTAGAGGGACTATAGTGATCGATAATTCGTTGACTTCATATTAATATGTCCTTTGCCTATAAATTTCCGCATTATCTGTATTGTTCGAACCATAGAAGTAAAAACATTATTTTTTATATAATAAAAAAAACTTTATATGTCATCGTCTCATTGGAGAACGGATTGAAAGTCTTATTGTGAGCTTCGATGTTCCCAATGTTGTAAATGTTTAGACATCCAAATTTTTGAGCTTGGATGCTCTTTTTTAATTTTCAAATTGTTATTGAAATGTTAACATACCGAAAGTTCTGAGCATCCACGCTATTTTTTAATTCTTTTATTATTTCTATTTGTATTGAAATGTTTACATACCGAAAGTTTAGATCATTGACACACTTTTTGAGGTACTTGAATAGGCCGCACAACTTAAATGTTTACATAGCGCGAGGCCCTTAAACAAACCTAACAACTTAAATGTTTGCATAGCACGAGGCCCTTAAACAACCCTAACAACTTTAAATGTTTACCTAAAAAGTCCTCTCAGAGTACAGTTTTCCTCGAATTTTTCCATACAATGATGTAGTGAATTTGGACAATATTGTTGTCCACCATGAGTTGCATAGTCATCATATGTTTCATGCTTCTTCTATGCTTGGAATGCAATTTAGTCATCATTGAAGATACATATATTGTTTACTAGTTCGGTGGCTGCTTCTTGTTCATTGGTTCGTCAGTTAATTCTTGTTGTTGTTTGGTTCAACTTTGCAAGGTTGAGGATTTGCAGCTGCGGTTGGACATGTTGGTGCTTGTTGCTTTCTTTTGTCTGCTTCAACCTCGCAGGGTTGGGGTCCTGCACCCACAGTTGGAGCTCTTTTTTTTACTTTGCGGCGTTCAAGTCCTACACCCACAATTCAACCCGTGCTTCTGTCGTTCATCATTGCCAAGTAAGCTTCGATACCATAATTTCATTCGTATTCATTCTTTGATGTTTACTGTTTGGAGTTTGACAGTAAGAATGTTTAAGTATTTCCACTCGCATGGTCGTCATATGTTTCATATTTCTTCTATGCTTGGGATGTAATTTGGTCATCATTGAAGATACATATGTTTTTTAACGGTTCAATAGTTGTTGCTTGTTCGTTGGTTCGTTGGTTCATCGTTTGTTGCTTGTTATTGTTTGGTTCAAGTTTGTGAGTTTGAGGTCCTGCAGCTGCAGTTGGGCCTGTTGGTGCTTGCTCACTGGTTTGTTGCTTACTTCTTATTTTTGTTTGCCTCAACTTTGCAGGGTTGGGGTCCTGGGCCGACAGCTGGAGTTGTTTTTTGCACTTTGGAGTGATCAAGTCCTGCACCCGAAAGTGGACTTGTAGTTTTGTCGTTCATCATTAAGGAGTAGATATATTTATTTCACGATGTTATTTATTTCAGTGGTGTATATGTGATGCAAGTCCGAGAGGCCCTAACCCCACGCCCACAAATTTTCTAGAATTCACATTATAGAGATGTTGCACAATCATAAATGCACCCAAATTGGTATTCAATTCAATTAAAACGTTGTGTTTATGGAGTTGAGCCATCACTTCGTCCATCAATGTAGCTTCTCTTTTGGCATCTTTTGGCATATCTTTTGCTCCTCATCTTTGCTTCTCATGGAAGATAATCTTAAACACCGAGATAATCTTAAATGCCTCTAATGTACAAAAGAAAATGAAAGGACCATCAAATTTCATATTCCACTATTAAATTAATAACAATCAAATGATTTTTTTTCTAATCATCTAGATGTGGCAATGAGGTAGTGAGCACAATTTTTTTTTAATATGATTAAGTAAATGTGAAAATGCAAACACAAAAATGTGTGTCTTTATAAAAGCTAGGAAGTTAATAGATGAAATCATAGCGCTTAATTTTTTGAGACGACAAAGAATATTCCATCCATATTTAATCTTGTCCATAGAAAATTGATTAAAAGGTAAAACCCTATTAAATGTGATCATTTCCAATAGGTATACGCCTATTATATATCCATTTACAATAACCAAAGCTTACATAAATACATTGTAAATCATCCTTGGTTCCATATTCAAATTTGTGGTTGTTTGAAGCATGTATACATTGTAAATCACCTTTTGTTCCATCTTCAAATTTGTGGTCATTTGAAGGATGTCTTTTTGTGGTTTTATAAATCTCAAAACAATCTAATTTTCCTTTTAAATTTGACTTTATAATTAACATAATTTTAGATTTTCATACATGTATTGTATATTGTGAACACAAATTTAGTAAAGAAAAAATTTATGGACATATTTGTATCTATTGAGATACCTAATCTTTTATGAAAATATTCGCCATACAAGGTTTATCTATATCAATCTAATACATTGGATATGTATCACTTTAGCTATTGATGATGTTGTTAAATGGAGTAAGTTCTCCATTATTTGTTTGACCAAAGTGATAGTGGATAGGTATCATAAATTCATAGATAAGATAGGTGAGTATGAATTTATTAGGTATGTGAAGGATGGAGTGTTCTAGAGAATTATCTCATTTCATGTATTTGCAATTTAGTTTTACATGTAAATATAGAGAAGAGCTTAATAGCTCCATAGTTGCATTGTGTGTGTATGCTCTGTTTTGTCAACGCTTGCCTCTGCTTGAAATTGAACATGGTATCAAGGTTGCAGGACTAAGGCTCTTTGAATATTGGAGATGAGGTTTTTGGAGAGCATTTTCGATCTTGGTTAAGCCACAATAGGAAGAGGAGCAATTCTGGTGCGAAAATTTGAGGAAAACCCTTCAAAAATCCCTTTTCTTGGAGTAGGATGCCTCCTTCTAGTGTATAGAGTGTCTAGGAGAAGGCAGACACCCCCAAGCTAGTGTATAGGGAGCATCCTTGTACCTGACACTTGTAAAAAAATAATCCTTGCAGCACAATCCAACACTGTCACAAGGACCAATTTTAATGGGTAATAACTATGTTGTATGGTCTATTAAGATGAAAATTGTCTTTCGGTCTCAAGAATGTTTGGAAGCAGTAGTTAATGGATTCAAGGAACCAGATACGATGGATCTACAAGCAATGAAAAATACGCAGATAAATTCCCTCGAATAACTCAGAAAGAAGGATAGTAAATCCCTATGGATCATCGAGCAAGGGTTAGAGGAAAATATTTTCCCCAAACTTGTAGCGGCAGATCATGCCAAACATGCATGGGATACTCTTGAAACAACCTATCATGGGACAAATAAAGTTAAAAATGCAAAGTTGCAAACACTCAGGAAGAGTTTTGAGACTTTTCAAATGAAGGATTTAGACTCTCTAGATCATTTATGACCCATGTCACGAGCATGGTGAATCAATGCAAACTCATGGAGAAGACATTCCAGAGAAAAATTTCATTGAGAAGGTACTTTTAAGCCTTCATGATAAGTTTAATATGGGCCTCATCACCATAGAAGAGTAAAAAAACCTTACACAATCGATAGTTGAAGAACTCATCGGATATATGTTAATCCATGAAAGTAGGTCCAGTCAAAATACTGAATATTTGGAGAATGTGTTTCAGTCTCAGGCATCCATAAGAAGAGGCAGAGGTTGAGGGAATAGAAGAAGAGGCAAACGAGGAAGAGGTCACTCTAAAAAATGAGAGAGGTCAACTTTAGAATGTTTAGAATAGAGTGAAAATTTGGAATACCATAGAGACACTCTCCGAACAAAAGGGAAAGAGGCAAAATTTTTAATTCGTCGAGATGGACTCACAAATAAAGGATACAATGCTATTATTGTAATAAATTTGGTCACTATGAAAGTGAATGAAGAAAAAATCAAACATATTTGAATAGGGGCAAAGAAAATGTTACCAACACTGAAGAAGGAACATGTGAATCAATGTTTTTCTCATGTCAAGTCGTAGAAGAAGAAAGCAACAATCATGATCCTTGGTTGGTGGATAGTGGGTGCAATAATCATATGACACATAACAAATATTTTTTTTATAATTTAGATAGCTCTATCACATCTCAAACCAAATTGGGAGATGATTATCAAAATAAAGTTGTAGGCAAGGGTATAATTTTTGTATTGACCAAACAAGATGAAAATAAGGATATTGATAATGTTTATTATGTACCTGGTCTTAGACATAATCTAATGAGTGTAGGGAAGATGAATGAACATGGTTATAAGGTCATTTTTGAAGTTTCAAAGTGAAAAATATTAGACAAACCACCCAGTAAGAAAAATATAGCTACAGTACAAATTACCAAAAATATAATGCTCCCTTTGATATTTAGAAATGTAAATTTGTCACAGTCATATGCCCAAAATGTATCAATATCATATGAGACATGGTTGCGGCATATTAGATATGGTCATTTACCATTTAGTAGTCTTAGTATTTTATAGAAGAATTCTACGGTCAAAGGTTTTCCCATTATAAAATAACAGAAACTCCTGTGAGAGTTGTATTTTAGCCAAACACCAAAGGGATAGTTTTCTCGATGCTTCCTATAGAGAAAAAGAACACCTTGAACTGGTGTATACATACCTTTATGGTCCAATGCAAACTCAGACAATAGGAGGAAAATTTTATTTTCTAACATTCATTGGTGATTTTAACAGAAAAACATAGTTGTATTTTCTCAAGCACAAATGAGAGACATTTGAAAAATTCAGAGAATTTAAATCTTTGACATAGAAAGAGAGTGGGAAGTACATCAAAGTACTCAAATTATATCGATAAGGTGAGTATGACTCCAAGGAATTTGTAACATATAGTAGGGAGCATGGAATCAAGAGATGGTTTACCACAAGATACACTCCACAACATAATGGAGTAGCTGGAAGGAATAATCATACAATAATGAATATGGCCAGAAGTATGATAAAGGCCTAGAATTTTTCAAATCAATACTGGGGTGAAGCATTGGCATGCTCAATTTATATTTTGAATTTATCACCAATGAGCAGTGTGAAAAATCAAGTCCCTGAAGAATCCTGGAGTGTTATGAAATCTAGCATTTCTCATTTTAAAGTTTTTGGTTGCGTGGCTTATGTTGATGTTCCTGAAGATATAAGGAGAAAGATTTATGATAGAAGTGAAAAATGTATATTTGTAGGATATAGTGAATAGTCTAAAGAATATAGGTTGTATAATAATATTACCAAGAAGTTGATAGTAACCAGAGATGTGAAATTCCAAGAGGAAAAATCTTGGGATAACCAAACAAGTGAAATACTTGTAGATCAAATTCCTTCTATACAGGAAGATAAGCAGGTGGAAGCTACGTGAAAGAAATCTTCTCCACCAAGAATTCCAAGAGTGCAAGTACAAGTCCAAGGAGAACAAAGAGAGAATAGTTCTTCTTCATATTCCTCTTCTTCTTCTAGTGATGATTTAGATCCCACTATAGTAAATTCAAGGAACCAAATAACAAAAATCTTGAGAGAAATTTATGAGCAAAATGATGACATGGATCAACAAGCACACTTGTTTTTGTTATCCTATCAACCAATATACTTGAAGAAGCAGTCAAGGAAGAAAAATGGGTTGATGCAATGAACGAAGAAATTGAAGAAATTGAAAGAAACAACACATGGGATCTTGTGGATCTCCTCGCAGGTAAAACTATCATTGGAGTTAAATGGGTGTATAAGAAAAAGTTCAATAAGAAAGGAAAAGTAGAGAAGCACAAGGAAAGACTTGTAGAAAAAGGGTTTTCTCAACAACCCGACTAACTATGGAGAAACATTTTCTCCAATAGCACATTTGGATACTGTCAGAGGAGTTTTGGAAGTTGTAGCTCAAAAAAAATGGACAGTCTATCAAATGGACATTAAATGATCCTTTCTAAATGGAATTTTAAAGGAACAAGTTTATGTGGATCAACCACCATGATTTCATATCATAGGTAAACAGTACAAAGTGTACAGATTGAATAAAATATTGTACAGTTTGAAGAAAGCTCCAAGATCTTGGTATAGTTACATTGATACTTATTTACTCAACAAGAGGTAATTTTTTGATAGTTTGTCTCTATGTTGATGACATGATTTATACAGGAAATTTGTTGTTAAATGAATTCAAAGCAGCCATGCAAAGTGAATTTTGAAATATTTTTGGGGAATTGAAGTTGAGCAATATGAAAAGGAAATTTTTATTTGTGAGCAAAACTATGCCACAAATATTATGAAAATGTTCAAAATGAACAAATGCAAGCCAACAGATACACCAATTGCAACAAGTACAAAACTAAGTAAACAAGAGGAAGGACCACAAATTTATTATGCTATGTATAAGAGGCTTGTAGGAAGCCTCATGTACCTTACACCTACCTAGCCAGATATTATGTATGTAGTAAACTTAATTTCTAGATCTATGGAAAATCCTAAAATCTATCATTGGAAAGTTAGAAAAAGAATTTTGAGATATATTGTAGTACAAAAGATTATGGAATTTGGTATTTTAATTCATAAGATGATTCACTTGTTGGATATCCCTATAGTGATTTTGTAGGTAGTGTTGATGATAAGAAAGATAGTGATTTTGCAATTAGTGTTGATGATAAGAAAAATACTTCTATGTATGCATTTATGTTTGGTACATGATTGATTTCATGCGCTTCTAAGGAACAACCCATCATCAAAAAGATTTCATCAGAATCCACGTATGTGGCATAAATTTCAGAATCATTAAGAAGGATCCTCCATGATCTTTCACATGAAGAAAAGGAGACAACTCCTATATTTTGTTACAACAATTCGACAATTGCATTATCTAGGAATCTTGTGTTTCACCACAATAGTAAACACATAAACATTCGCTATCATTTCATCTACGAGCTTGTCAGCTATGGTAGCATTATGCCATATTTTTGTGGTTCTAAAGAAAAATTAGCAGATATCTTGACCAAGCCATTGGGAAGAAATACTTTTGAATTTCAAAGACAACACTTAGGAATTATTTTTGTTGACTTTTGTAATGGTCAAAATTAAGGGGGGTGTTAAATGGAGTCATTTATCCATTACTTTTTTGACCAAACTAATAGTGGATAGGTATCATAAATGCACAAATAAGGTATGTGAGTATTGTAACATCCCTCTCTTGTGTGCACTGAGTGAACTCATTCTTTGAGGACACTAACTTGCAAGTGATCCAAATTATTATAGTATTGGTTGTTTGATTATGATTATGAGGCATTATGGATAGGTCGATGTGTTGTTTCGTTGTATTTACATAGACAGGTGTTATTGACTGGATCCTCCTGAGTGTGCAGGACTTTATACATTAAGCATGTGGAGGCATCGATGAAACCCCTTGGACTCCAAATTGAGTCATGGAGTGAATTGTTGGGTTGATTATTGTTGATGTAACACATGTACATATGAATAGTTGTTATGATGATTGATTATGTTGCTATCATGATTTGTTGATGGATGCAAGCTGATGATAGCTTGTCGACCATTCTCACATGTGGAGTAGAGGGGTCATGCAGGACAATCATAGACTTGAGGGAGAGGTGTGTACAACAACCCTCCCACAATCTACTAGCACTCTCGTCATGGCTCAAACTACAGGTTAATGATTACCTAGTTAGAGAAGACCTCGATGTCATGAGGGCAGACTGCGACAGTTGCTCATGATTATTCTAAGGGGTGTGCAATAAGGCAGGGGCCTTATTCCTTAGAGGCCCTTATTCTCCCGCAAGATCACCTATCGGAGTATCGACTCTAGAGGTTTTTGATGTCTACCAAGTCAGTCAAGAGGTGAGTGGCACCCTTGGAGCACCTAGTGCGTTCAGAAGGGAACATCGTGATTTCAACGGGAAAGTGAATAAGACAAATCGGCCTTAAAATGAATGACATGATAAGTAAGATTTAAAAACAATTTCCCTAATAAAAATGTCACCCAACCTAGTGAAATTACAATCTAGGTCTAAGTAACACATGTGGTAAAAAAAAATTAATAATAATAATCATAATTAAACATGTAACAAACAGGGAGCAAGAAATTCAATTAAATTATTAAAATCAAATTATAAAGGGGAATTAAAATTTTAAAAGAAAAATGATTGTTTTATCTACATATGCTAATTTATTTTTTAATTAAAAAGAAAAAGGGGTAAATGGTTGTTTTTCTACACTTGCTAATTTGAGTTTTAGTTAGAAATGGAAAAGAGAGAAACTTAAAAGAAATAAGAAACTAATGGAAATGGGGAAATACAAAGAAAAAGGGAAACGTAAGGAAAAAGATGAATGTCTAACTCAGTAAGGAATCTTGCCTTTAAGAACTTTCTAATTATGAACTCAACTAGGAATTTAGTAAAGACTTAAATCATTTAACATGTGTCAAAGAATATTGAGACACCAATGAGCATTTTTAGGAATGCTTTTAGGTGGGTGAGGGAAATAGGAATAATTAAATAATTAATGAAAGTAATTTTCTGGTGCAACTAGGGGGATGGGTGACATGTGTACGGGGTAGATTCTTTTGATTAAATTAATGAAAAGGGAAATTAATGAGATTTTGGGAAACTAATTACTTGAAAAACTCTATAAAAATGATGGGGGAGGAGGAGTATGGATGTCTCATCTTTATGCATAACGTTATGCTGCAGAATTTTTGTCTTGACTGACTTATCTTGTGGGAGTTAGGATACCTAGCTCGGGTAACGAGTGGTAGCTCAACCTTGCGATGCGAGTTGGGTGTTAGTTGTTCTCTAGTATAATTTGTGTGTCCCATTTGCGGCTTGGGGGGCTCAGGGGTAGAAAATTACCCCTAGCGTTGGTTGGGAGGTATCGGTGAGGTCACATCAGTCGAAAAACGAGAGTTGGATGGAGCGTGTGTGGGACAACGACTCAGAGCTGTCACATTTGGCTATGGTACGTATGCATTTATTTTTGAATGGTAGATTAATATTGTTCTTGCGCTTTCATTACTGTACTTCTATTGTGTAAATAATGTGTTTTACTCAACATTTTTAATCAAGAACTTAAATTCATCCCAGCCTTACGCTCACTACATTTGAATTGATTTCCTTCACAACCCAAACCCTGATTGCTATGACTGTTCTGTTTTTTGTTTTATTGATTATTACGAATAATTTTGTGTTTTTATCTTATCCCTTCAGTTATCAATCCATGCCTGACTAGTTGACCAGGAATTGAATCGACGATCGTCACTTCGGTGTTTAAAGACCTATAGATTCAAACGTCTTGCTTTTTTGTGCATGGATGATGAGTGAGGGATAAATTTTTCCCAACTATCTATTCCTTACTTATCCCTGGGTTTCTGAGAATGAGAATCCTTGCATTGATTGATTCATTGCAGAATTATGTATTTTTGCGTCTTTTGTTGGATTATCTCTGTGTTTTATAACACTTCGACGTTTTTTTATCTCTGCGACTTCATTGGTCTCTGCATTTTATATCCCCTCTTTGTTTTAATGATCTCGACGTTATTTTAATAATCTTTGTGTTTGCACCCATATTTATGCCAACAATACCATTTAGTTACTCTGGGAATTAAATGTCTATTTACTACAAATTTCCCATATTTAATAGAACTCGATTTAATTGTGAATGTTGTACCTGTTTTTTTTATCAACGAAGATTTTTACCAACGATATCCTTGTGGCATACCTAAGTTTTTGATGAACCCATTTCTAGCGAAATCCGTTATTGCATGCCTACGTTTTTAATGAACCCATTCCCAACGAAATTATTTATTGTATAGTTGTGTTTTTAACATTTACATGACAACGAAATTATGCTATCAACCACAGTGATTTAATTATTAGTGAGTGTTATTAAATAGAGGTATGTTGGTGAAATAAATAGCATTATGTTGTAGGACAAAGATTCTATTTGGTAAATACAACGATATATGTTTTTATATTGTTTAAACCCATTAATGGAGAGCGATTCCATATTCACTATATGACAACAATTTTTATTTATCTATGACTGTGATTAACAGTAATATTTGACAATGAACATATAATAATAATCCCCTTTTTACACAACGATATCTCATCTTGAATGCTAGTACACAAGTACATGTTCACACAACGATATCTTACTATTTTACACATAGCATATTGACTGCGATTCTATTAGATGGTCAGTTGATAGCAGATTGACAACGATTTTGCTCGGCATCCATCTGTGATTCTTAGTATTTTACCTTCACTTTTATTATGTATTTTACACAACTATTTTTGTAACATTAAACAGGGATCTTGCATTTTTGAGTATGATAGCGACCGTGTATATATGGAGGGTTTGGCAACAATTCCAATGTATGATTAATTCCTTAATATGGACAGTGAATTATAGGACAACGATTTTGTTTTGGATGGTTCTTCTTAGCGTTGGACAACGAACTTACCGAGAGTTACCAACCCTCTCCCCCAGTTTTTATATAGCACTCTAGATATGGATCTCATGGTTCCTTAGTTAGGGATCTTATTGGTTATGATTTCCGGTTTTCTGGCTACCACGACCTTGGCGCTTATCCCATGCTCAGATTTTATTAATGCACACGTCATTGTGTTTCATGGAGGTAAAAAGCGTCAACTCAGATAGAATGTTCATAACAACAATTTTGGATTGGATTATTTTAGACAGTGTATCGCCTCCACTTTTTATCTAGACATTGACTACTGGACAAAAATCCTTTGGACGGAGTTTTTAAACATAATGGTCGCCAATCCATTTCTGTCCTTCCCTTTTAGTTAGACGATGATGTAATAAACGGTGATTTTAGACAGTGTTTAAAAAAAAAATGAATGATCGCCCAACAGTGTTGCGACTTCCTTTTTTTTCTTTTTTTCATAAGTGATTAAATGAAAAATAATTATGTCAAAGGCGTATATCTATTGACAATGGGTACAATTAATGATCTTTTAACTTTATTTAACCTTAAACCCTAATCTGATGGCTATGCATTGAAGATGCTGGCATATTTTTAGTCGTTCTCCAAAATAAATGGATCAGATTTATTGCTCATAACTTTCTTGCATTTATCAAGAAATCTGTTAACATGTTTACTTTTTAACATTTACCTAATCACATTAAAAAATTACTATAAAAATATGTAATTGCCACGTTTAAATAATTAAGTAGGATTAAACCGTGCAACCAAATGTTTCATATAACCACAGATGAATTACAGATTACCATAAACATACTAGGTCTTGCAAGTTGACTTGATGATTACACTAACTGTTCTAATTTTCCAGTTTTTGAACAAGAATGATTTAACGACAATTCGAGATTATCCCTTATTTAACCATGTTAAAAGGTAATGCATGTCTGACTAACTATGTTATAATAGCCGTGTTCTGAACTTCCAGTTCCATAAACAAATGTTTTTAATTCTGCAACCTTTAGTTGGGTGATGCTGAATTAATGGTTGGATAATTTTTAGAAAAACTTGTGATTATGTCGTATAATCTTAAGCACTTAAATTTACCATGATGCATGAGTTTTAGTGATGCATGGGGTGTATTGTTGTAAAACCCCTTTTGGGGAAGTTGTAGGTAGGTGAAGTATTGTAAGGTTATGAAGACGCACGCATACATTATCAATAATCCTTAAGAAGGTAGAGTTAGGAAGATGCTTGACAATTATAGTTCGAATGCTAGCGCGCATAAATTTTTTGGTGAAGGATAGTTTTTAATTTTAGTAAGTTATTCAATTTTTGGGTTGTTAGATAACAGTTCTATTTCCCACATCTCTCTCGTGGGCGACCTTGTAAGAATTGAAGGGAGTATGGTTTAAGTTGGGACTTCCAAGTTGGCGTGCGTTGAAGGGTCACTTGAATGTTTGGGTGTCGGAATGTTTGGGTGTCGGTGGTGTATTTCAGGCATGAATGCGGTGATACATGTTGAATTGAATTACAGATGCAATGATTTATAGTGATTATGCTTGATTGTGCTTGGATCTCTAGCGCCTTGTAGATAAGGTTGATTAAATTATGTCCTCATACACGGATAATTAGTGCTTGATTGTGCTTGGATCTCTAGCGCCTTGTAGATAAGGTTGATTAAATTATGTCCTCATACACTGATAATTAGTGATGATGGTAGCCTGATTTAGATTAGATTGTTATTGCGTAGTTAATTCAGTTCATTGTATGATAGTCGTTTTTATTACTCACTAGAGTAGATGTTCTTAAATTCTGTCAAGCGACACAGTGTGCTAACTTGTGATGGCGTGTGTTGGTATGCTGCCTTAATTTCTTTTGTGACATCGTTGAGTTGTGTTGTGGTATCATTGACTTTTACTTCCTCACATAAAAAAAATTGCATTTGTTATCCTTCATATGTTGTCGTGACAATAAAACTTCACTATATATTAACAACAACCTAATAAATCGCCACTAAAAAAAACTTCTTTACAAATCACATAGATCCATTGGTTGCCACACAATGCTACCATATCATATATATAGGTTACAAAATTATACTAGATCCCAAATATTTCATATTTTATGGTTTGTTTGAAATTATGCACACAATTTTCATATGAATCTTTATCAAAACATTCTACAAAACTCTATTAGATCTTTTTAACCCTTTATTTCCAACGAAACAACATCCCTATTTGTGATACTTCCCCTTAACTCCTGTAAAGAAAAACTTAATTTTAATTTTTACACCAAACCTTTCCTCCATAATAAACCACATCTTAATATTTAGATTTACTTTATCTTCAACCATAGTTGATATTCCAAATCATAAATCATAGCTATATTTTCATACAATTACAATAATAAAAACCATAACAAAACACAATTCGATCTGTCATGACATCAATGTCACCACAATCGACCTCATGACTCTCTTATATCTTTTAACTTGTCTTATTAAGTATTGCCTAGTCATCTTTATATATTTTATAAAATATATTTTGATAATTTTACCAGCTCAAAACACAATTTTCCCAAAATCACCCATATCACTATTTGTTGTTTGGATTGTGGACAGATATGAAAAGGCTGAATAAAAGGCAAATCGTATACCTTCATTCAACATCAAAATCACCCATATGACTATTTGTGGTTTGGATCGTGCACAGATTTTAAAAGGTTGAATACAAGACAAATCGTATACCTTTATACCTTCATCCAAAGCATGTTGAACCTCTCTATTTCACTTCATTGGCCTCCATCGTTATACAAAAATAAATAACATTATCCTTATTTCCTTCCACCATAACTCAATGTATCTCGAGCCTCCCTCTTTGACTTCATTGCCCACCATCCTTATCCTGAAAGGACAACCGTATCCTTAAATACTTCCAATCTCATTTCTGCAAGCCTCAAGGAACAACATCCTTATCCTCAAGGGACAACCTTATCCTTACATCCAATCTCAGTTGAGTGAGCCATTACTTCTCTTTCTAGCTCACACAGGCTCGTCCTTGTTTTAGTACATGTCTAAATTATTATCTTCTTATCCTTCAATCTTCAACCTGAGCTGCGCTCACTCCTCTAGTGAGTGATTTCCTTGGAACCACGGCTGTCACCTTCACATTTCCTTGGAACCACTGCTCTCACCTTCACATTTTCTAGCATCTATTGTCTAGTAGCATTTCTGCAAGCCGATCACAATAAAAAAATCTTACTGTTTTTTATTTCCTTGCTGCAGATGAATGAAAGGCGCCCTCCCCTCCGTCGACAAATGAAAAACCATCACCAGGCTGCCATTTTTTCTTAATCGACTCCTCGTCCAATAATTAGAAACAAAATCGATCAAAATAACAAATTTGCAGCCGATGGACTAGAGCCATACTCTAACTACCAACATGTCCTTCAAATCAATAACGATCTTTATGATTTTAGCTTTCAACACTTGCACAACAGTGTGCACGAAACCACCAAGAGCGACAGATTTGTTCACACAACCGATTGATGACCAGATTATATCTCAATAACTCGGGATCAGTGACTGGTAAATATGATCACCATTGATCTCTTGCCAGGTCAATCCCTAGCGCAGATCCACCACGATCTCGTGCATGAAACTAAAGGACGTCGACAAAAAATTCCTCGTTGGCATATTTTCTACTCAACGTAATAGTGGTTTCTACAGACAAGTCTTCATAGAGCAATTTGATTTCCTCTTGTTCAGGTTTATCGCAACCTCTAGGAAACACCTAGCTGCCCAAACATCCAATTGACCAGGAAGATTTCATTTTGCAGATCCACACTTGCCCTTGGTAAATCATGAGACCTAGATCATGTCGACTTCTCCTTTCTCTTTGACTTTAACCGATCGCATTCACAACGATTTTGTTTTCTCTTAGCATGAGCATATCTTATCCTCAATTCTCAAGTATAGATGATAGCAATAGTAGATCTACAAATTCAAAAGCACCCAATTGCAGATCTTGACACCCTAAGAGTCTGCATATATGACATGTAAATAATGGATCTAACAGATTTGACCTCAACATACATCGGTAGTTTAATCCTTCCAGCTTGCCGAAACTAACAACTATTATTTTTCTTCACAGCTCAATCGCAGGCTCAATCGACTGTCGATTATCTTCAATGTATGAACTGTAGAAACCTTTAGATCTGCCCATCCATTACTAGCACCTCTCCAAACAGATACTGCATATGGATCAGTGCACACAATAGATTTGACAAACCAAATCTTCACTTGTTTTAGGCTGGTGTATTACACCCTTTTCGACCTAGCAGATGATTCCTTCAAAAAAACAAGGCCTCATTAGCTTCTCAACCATATATCACAGTCTGCCTCAATCAACGTAACAACAAAGTCATCTCCTGTACTGCAGATGACAATCATCAAGCATTACAATTTCGATACAACTGGAAGTAAATCACCTTACAAGGCCTCATTAGCTCCTCAACCATATATCACTGTCTGCCTCAATCAACGTAACAACAAAGTCATCTCCTGTACTGAAGATGACAATCATCAAGCATTACAATTTCGATACAACTAGAAGTAAATCACCTTGGGCGTGAGCAGATTTGGAAGTTGCACTTGATCTTGAAAAACGGCAGGACAAATCTGTTAGAAATAGTAATTACTCACTATACATGCAAGTTTTATGGCTTTTTCTGCTTTTAAGCTTTATTCTGTTTTCGACTCCGCTTTAGCTGAGTTTGCATGCTTTTACGCATGACTGTAAACCATTGTAAAACATATACATTCGTGTGAATAGTTAGACGGCTGATGCATTAAGCCCTTTCACTCTCTGTTGTGTATATTTTTTATTCTTTCTGCCAAGAGCACATGACTAGCTTTCCTCAGTGAATTGAGAGTGCTCAAATGGAGCAGCAAAGTGACATAGACCTCTCTCTAGCAAACCACTAACTTAAAAAACAGTAAATTTTCACATCAGAATCTCTTACTCGTCTGCCTAGGCTCTCCCGTGAGGGAGTCAAGCCGCGTCAAGCCCACATCAGCTTTGATACCATATTAAAACAAATATATACGCAAACAGGGCAGTTGTAATACAACTCCACACTATCAAAGGCTTACACAAGCAAGCAGCGATGTTGTATAAAGTCACACTATCAAGGCTTACATTTTAATATGATAAGCATTGATTGCCCTTCTCATTATTAAATAGATTTGCTACAATAGAAATTTATAGACAAAGACCAAATCAACTAATCAATAATCTAGTCATACTTTAAAAACAATATAGATCATATGTTTTAACACTCTCTTTTATCTCAATTGTTACATTCTATCAATGTTGAAGTGTTGTTTTTGAAACTCAAAAACAAATCTTCTCAATGGTTTGGTGAAGATATTTGGTAGTTGATCTCTAGATCCAAAAAATTGAAGACAAATGTCACCATTGTTGACAAAGAGATAACTAGTGTCAACATGTTTGTTTTTTGGCGAAACACATGGTTTTTGGACAATGCAATTGTTAAATTATTGTCACTAAAAATAGACGTTGACTCCTTCTCCACATGATCTTTCAAGAGTCCTCTTATCCATACCGCATGGCATGATGTTGTAGTAGCTTCTACATATTTTTCTTCTGCAAAGATATTGAGACAATGGGCTTCTTCTTAGAATCCCATGAAATCAAATTTGTATCTAAATGAAAAGAATATCATGAGGTGTTTTTCCTATCATCAATGTTGCCAACAAAGTCACCATATGTGTATCATGTAAGTATGTTGTCTTCAGAATTTGTGTACCACAATCCACAATCAATTGTACTTGCAATATACCTTAAAATTATTTAATTTCCAAGTTTCTTGTGAGGATCTTTGGGTGACTTGATAAATCTGAAAATGAAACTAACTGCATACATAACATCAAGTCTAGTTGCAGTAAGGTACATGAGGCTTCCTACAAGCCTCTTATACAATGATGAATCAACTGTTGGTCCATAATCTTGTTTGCTCAATTTTAATCCTATTGCAATAGGTGTTTCTGCTAGTTTGCATTTGTCCATCTAAGCCGCTTTAAGATATATATTTTTGTAGAAATATGAAAATGCCTTAAGCGGATTGCTTAACTTCAATTCCCAAAAATTATTTCATGACACCAATGTATTTCATCTCAAACATTTTTTTCGTGGAAGCTTTGAAATCATCTTAACATCAAATTACTAGTATATATCATATCATCAACATAAAAACAAACTAAAAGAATTTTACCTTGCTGATCTGATTTGATATAAAAAGTGGGCTCATTGTTGCTACTGCAAAACCCATTGTTGAGAAAATAATAGTCAATTCGACTATACCAAGATATTGGAACTATCTTCAAGCCATACAAGGCTTTCTTCAGCTTGTACACTTTCTACTCTTGTCCTTTTATTTAAAATCCTCGAGGTTGATCTATGTACACCTCTTCTTTTAAACGGTCATTCAAAAAAGCTAACTTCACATCCATCCGATAAACTCTCCATTTGTTATGGGATGCAATGACTATCACAAATCTAATAGTATCCAACCTTGCTACTAGAGCAAAGGTCTCACCATAGTCAATATCGGATTGCTAAGCAAACCATTTGGGAACTAGCCTTTCCTTTTGTTTCTCTACCTTTCCTTTCTCATTCAATTTTTTTGTGTAAACCCACATAACACCAATGTTGGTTTTATTTGTTGGGATATCAACAAGATACCATGTCTCATTCTTTTCAATATCTTCAATATCTTCATCCATGGCTTGTACCCAATGTTATTCTTTCACTTCCTCTTCAAAATAAGTAGGTTGATAGGACAATAACGAAAAGTGAGCTTGTTGATCCATGTCATCCAACTGCTCAAGGATTTCCCTCAAGCTTCAAAATCACAAAACCTATTGACTCCGGGAAGAAGAACTATTTTTAGTTTGTTCTTCTTGTCTTTTCACCTGTAACCTTGGAGGTATTGGGGGAGGTACTTACTATCCTAAGATTTCCACATGTTCACCTATTTGGAGTAATGGATTTCATTTATCCTCTGTTTCATTTTATTGGTCACTCTAAGCTTTTTGCTCCAAGAATTTTACATCTTTTCTCACCACAATTTTATTGGTCATTATATTATACAGTCTATAGGCTTTGGACTGTTCACTATACCCAATGAAAATGCACTTTTCACTCATGTTGTCAAGTTTCCTTCTTATGTCTTATAGGACATGTCATAGGATATACAAAAAAAAAATTATGAAGTGAGAGACACTTAACTTCGTGCCACTCCATGCTTCTTGAGGATATTTATCTTTCACACTTTTTGTTGAAGAACTCTTTAGTATGTAGACTGAACAAACAATAAATTTAGCCCAAAAATCATTAGAGATATTTTTATCTTTGATCACTCTCCTTGTAATGTTAATGGTGGTTTGATTCTTTCTTTCAACCACCACATTTTGCTGCGGAGTATATATGGTGGTGAACTACCTTTTAATTACACGTTGTCTACAAAAATTTACAAAATCCTCTTAGTCATACTCTCGTCCTCCATATGACCTGAATAGTTTGACATATTTTCCACTCCATTTTTCTACTACAAATTTATATTCTTTGAACTTTGAGAATGTATCAATTTTTTTTTTTGAGGAAATATACCCAATCTTTCCTGTTGAAATCATCAATGAACGTTAGAAACTAAAAAACTTCACCAATGCACGAAGCTTGCATGGGTCCACATAGATATGTCTGAACTAGTTGCAGATGTTCTTTGGATCTATGGGAGGCTGCTAGAAAACTCTCTCTTTGATATTTTCCAAGAATACAACTTTCACAAGGGCTACTCCATTCATTCAATATAGGTAGTCCCTTACCCATTTACTAGTTTTGCAAGAGACTAAGACTCCTAAAAGGTAGGTGACCATACCTAAGATGCCACAAACAACTCTCATATGTGCTTGAGACATTTTGTGCATATGACTGTGACATGTTTACACTTCTCATATTCAATGGGAGCATTCTATTCTGGATCATTTGAACCTTTGCAACAAGGCTTCTACTAGGTGGTTTATCTTAGAGAGTTCATGTGGAATCCTTGAATCTAACATCATAACCATTTTGACTCAACCATCTTAGACTTATTATATTATCTCTAAGATTGGGTACATAGAAGAAATCTAGAATGTGTTTCTTCTCATTTTTCTTGGTTAATACTGATAAATCACCTTTGCCTAATGCCTTGACATGATAATCATCTCCTAACATAATTTCATATTGAATAGAACTATCATTGCTAGAAAACAACATTTTGTTACGTGTCATGTGATTGTTGCAGCCACAGTATAGTGACCAAAGATATTTTTGTGATATTTAGTGATTTGACATGAAAGAAACATTGTCTTAGATGTCACTTCTTCAGTGTTGGAGATATTAGCTATGCCCTTGTTCAAATTTGATTGTTTATTTCTGCATTCACTTTTATAATGATCATATTTTCTATAGTAGTAACATTGGACTTTATATTTGTCTGTCCATCTTCTGCCTCCCCCCCTCTTATTCTGAGAGTATTTAGTATGATTTGATTTTCCTGGTTGTTTAGATGTTGTTCTTCCTTCTGTTTGATGACTGCCTCTGCCTCTTTGACCTTCTCCTTTGTTTCCTCTGCCTTAACCTCTCAAATGAATGCCTGAGTCTTGAAAGTATGTTCCAAGGATTCCTCCTCAATGTCTATTCTTTATTCATGGGACAAAAGAGAACCCATCAATTTTTCAACTGTCAATTTAAACAGATCTTTGGACTCTTCTATGGCAATGACAACCATTTCAAATTTTTTAGGTAGACTTCTAAGAAACTTTTCAACAATTTTCCGATCTTCAATATTCTCTCCATGAATCCCGAGTTGATTAACAACTCCAATCACTCTGGTCATTAATTGGTCAATGTTCTCTTCCTCCTTCATATTCAAGGTTTCAAACTCTCTCCTTAGGGTTTGAAGCTTCAAAGACTTCACTTTATCATTACCTTGATATGATAATTTTACAATATCCTAGGCTTGTTTTGCGCTAGACACTTCTATTATTTCGGGAAAAATTGAGTCATCCACTGAACTATGGATACTAAAATTGGCCTTGTTCTCCCTTTTCGTCAATTTTGGAAGCTAATTTCCTTGGCCATTAGTCATGGCCTGCAAAGTTTCTTCATCAGGTTCTGAGAAGCCATTCTCCATTAGCTCCAAACATTTCTAAACTTACAGGAAGTTTTTCATCCTTAGAGATGAGAAATCATAGTTCCTGCCAACAAGAACCGGTCCCTATCTTTTCCGTCGATTACTTGTTGAAGCCATTAAAAATCAATCAAAGAAAATGTGTGGAGGTTATTTCCTTATTTATCCACTTTTTACATTTAACTCTTTGTTTTAATCCTTAATCACCCTTTTTTTTATGTCATTTAAATTTCATCCATGTAACCTAACGTTCTGATATAGAAAAATTTGATCACCATAATATACAAAAAAACATTGTAGACAAAAAACAACTGAAATTTTCTAAGTCAAACACACTATTTAACCCCAAATAAAATAGATAATTTGTCCAAATAAAAAAAAACTCCAATTCACATCCTTATGGAATCCACAAGGTTTTGTTCCTTTGAAGCCCATGACTTACTAAACCTTGGCTTTGTCTCTTCCACTTTTTGTATAGATATCAACTCCTCGCATATTTATCTTCCATGATCTTTCTGGATCAATGATCTAGATAGTATCCACTCTGCAAAAAGTCTTACGAAACTTCTATGATACAATGTTAAGTTGATAAGAAGAGACAAATATGAGGAAAATCACGGGAAAACATATTGTGGCATGGCTCGTGATTCTGATTATTAAATAGATTTGTACAATAGATATTTAGAAACCCTAGAGGTTTGATACGGTCAAAACTAACAAGTGACTAACAAATTTCTATAAATAGAAAAAGACCGAATCAACTAAACACCCAACTAACTAATCTATACATACTCGATCAATAGGAGAGATTATATGTTTCAACATTACAAAAGTCTTTAATTATGGTGCTCAGGTTGGATATGCATCCAAACTAAACTCTACTATTATAGTTATGGATTATACTACGATAGTGATGGTCATAGGCTAAGATGACACATTATCTGGCAGAAGTTAGTGAATGATGTTTTCTTGATTAACTTTATGTTTTTATAAAAATTCCATGCACAAGACAATCACTAGGATTGTTGATAAGTGAAATCTTGTAGAACCACACTAACATATAGCTTTGATGGATCCATTCTCTAATGATCCATTCACCACCTCATTTATCTAACAAGTTGTCATTTGTCTACCTTCCTTCTCTTCACTTGGTGGTTTGACATTTCATGCATTCCTCTAGGCTCTGCTTTTTTATGCTCACTATAAGGACATTTTGCATAGCTCCTCTTTGTTCCCCTCATTGTTTAGCTTGAATTTTGTCCACTACTAAAGTTTGGTCCCTCTATACTTTGATATTTCGATAAACTAGCACGATCACATTATAAAAGTGGTTAATATTTGATATTTTCATAAAGTAGCACAACCACATTGTAAAAGTGGTTGATCTACCAAGATGGATGCTATTTTTCACCTTTCCAAACTAATGATGCAGAAAAACGTATATAAACTACTTTTATAATGTGGTTGTGCTAATATAACACCATTCATAATACAATGGATTATACAAATATATTATTGAGGAAAAATCTAGGAGAAAATTTTGAGATAAGGAAACTTTAAAGCAGGCATTGATTGCACAACTAGTATATTTGACAGTTAATTTCGACACCAAGGTAATTAGGCAACTGGTGAAGGGGGAAAAAATCCACAGAGGGTCAACAAACATTGTTAATTTCTATTTGGAGTTGCATGCGAGTAAGAGAGAGCCAAGAACTGTGTTGTAGAGGTTGAGAAAAACCACATAGATGAAGTAGTTGTCGCTAGTAACCAGATTATAGAGATGGCACCACCAAAGGAACTAGCATCTGTACCAAAAGAAGGCCAAAAAATATCATAAGAACCAACACTAGAGGTTGAGGAGACTTCGAGAGCATCATCATTGGAGCCAAGGATTACTAGGGATCACATTTTGTCGAGGAAGGATGATGCCAAACTAGTGACATTGCAGAAGGATTCCAAGTATCCATTGGAAATTCTCGAAATCCCAGATGGTGTTATCATCGATGAGGATATGTTAGGTGTAATATACCAGATATAAAATGTATGCAGAATAGAAATAAAATGCTAGTAATGGCAGAATAACAACAATATAACCAGAACATTCACCACAATAACACTGAAATGATATAAGAGAAACAAGAGAAATAACACTTTGAATCTAAAAGCAATGTTCACGGGCCTCTTCGAGGGGGCAACCTCCAGTTGAGAAGAGATCTGTTACAATAATATCCAAGCTAGGGTTCTCATACCCTCGACTCCTATTTATACTAAAAAGAAGCATCTAGAGGAAGATCCTTCTAAAAGTGGAAGCTTCTATTAGGTCTTCTTACATCCACCTTATTTTATTTTATTGAAAGGCCTTATTAATATTGACCTTTATTACATCCAAATATATTGTTCTACCTATGTGTGGGTTAGGACCCTAACATGTCCGCCCCCTTAAAATCAACCTTGTCCTCAAGGCTTGAGATGAGGAAATTGCTGCAGAATGGTAGCTGGTTCCCAAGTGGCGTCTGCTGGAGTTGTATCTTTCCACTGGACTAGCACTTCCTTAGGCGACGCTCACGCTGGTCCAAAAATGCTTCTGGTTGTAGCCAAATGGATCCTTCTTTAGCTAACTCTGGAAGGTTGGTTTGAATTTGGCACTTAGCTCCAATCACCTTCTTTAAGCATGAAACATGAAAAAAAAGATGTAGCTTCGAATGGCCGGGAAAAGATAACCGATAGGCAACTTGTCCCACATTCCTGAGCACAGTATAAGGACCATAAAATTTGGGCGCTAGCTTCTAACAATGCTCAGCCTTGAGGGAAGTTCGCTTGTAAGGTTGCAGTCAAAGAAACACATGATCCCCTTCTGCAAATTGACATTCAGAGTCACCTTGCTCTGCTTGTTGCTTCATGTGATTCTATGCCATGACCAAATTCTCTTTAAGGGTACGAAGAATAGCCTCTCAAGTTGTAAGTGTTAAGTCAACCGCCCGGACCTTTAAGGCACCTAGTAAGTATGAGAGAACTGAAGGGGGCTTCTATCCATATACTTCTTCAAAAGGAATCATGCATGTAGTTGTATGGTATGAAGTGTTGTACCACCATTCAGCTAGGGGTAACCATTGAGCTCATTGATTTTTCTTTTCCAAGGCAAAACACCTCAAATATGTTTGCAAACACTTGTTGACAACTTCCGTTTGGCCATCATCCTGGGGATGATAAGTTGTGCTGAGATGCAATTTTGTGCCTTGTATCTTGAACAGTTC
This sequence comes from Picea engelmannii, assembly GCA_009831015.1. NCBI lineage: Eukaryota > Viridiplantae > Streptophyta > Pinopsida > Pinales > Pinaceae > Picea > Picea engelmannii. The sequence continues at coordinate 511,002 of ML782093.1, read as the reverse complement.
TTTCCAAAAATTGCTTGTGAAAGTTGGGTCGCGATCAGAAACAATAGAGTGCAGCATACCATGAAGATTGAAGACCTCATCCATGAATATTTGAGCCACCGTGGATGTTGTAAACGGGTGTTGAAGGGCGCAGAAATGATCATACTTGGAAAGGTGATCAGAAACCACCATGATGACGGATTTATTTCCCGATTTGGGTAAGCTGGTAATAAAATCCATAGAGATATCCTTCCAAATAGCAGGTGGAATCGGGAGCGGTTGTAGTGTGCCCAGCAATTTGACTGTTTCTCCCTTGTTGCGTTGACACACGTCATATTCAGCTATAAAATTACGAATGTCCTATTTCATACCATCCCAGAAAAAGGAACGTTTGACCCTGTCATAGGTTTTGGTGAACCTAGAGTGCCCTGTTGTGGGTGTAGCATGAAGCTCATAAAGTACCATGGATTTAATCCTTGATTGGTTACTTAAATACAAACGAACTTTGTATCGAAGTTCCTCATCGAGCCAAGAGTACCCTGGGGAAGCTGGAGCATTGGATTGCAATTGCTGGATCAACTGTGAACTTTTGGGATCTTGTAGCCATTCCTGGCGAACGGCTTGGAGCCAATCTGGTACAGTGAATGAAAGAGAAAAAAGGGATCCTTCATCTTCATATTTTTGGGAAAGTGCATCTGCAACCACATTGTCTTTTCCTTTCTTATAAATGATCTCATAATCATATCCAAAGAGTTTAGTCACCCATTTTTGTTGTTCTGTGGAGGAAATGCGTTGTTCCAGAAAATACTTGAGGCTTTGATGGTCTGTCTTAATTTGGAACCATTGCCCCAATAGATAAGGATGCCACAGATCCATAGCATGCAGAACAGGCAACATTTCCTTTTCATAGATGGATTTGCCCATATTTCTTTCAGATAGTTGCTTGCTGGTAAAGGCCAAAGGTCGACTCTATTGCTTAAGGACAACACCAATTCCTATCCCTCAGGCAACACATTCCAACACAAAGGTCTTTGTGAAATCAGGGAGGGCGAGGACTGGAGTGGTGCACATGGCCATCTTCAAGGTTTGAAAAGCTTGAGCAGAGGCTGTAGTCCAAGTGAAAGAGTTCTTTTTTAGGAGTGTAGTGAGAGGTGTTGCAATCTTCCCATAATTCTTAACAAACTTGCGATAATACCCTGTTAAGCCTAGAAATCCACGCAAGCTCTCAAGATTCTCTGGGTGAGGCCAGTCTTGCATAGCTTCAATCTTTTTAGGATCCACCCTGACACCATCTTTGCCAACTAGTTGACCCAAGTATTCTACTTCTGAGGCGCCAAAAGCATATTTAGACTGTTTGAATAAAAGTTGGTGCTGAGAGAGTAGATGGAGAACTCGATCCACATGAGCAAGATGGTCTGTCCAGGTTTTTCTATAGATGAGGATATCATCAAAGAAAAATAAGAAAAAATGGCGGAGAAAAGGACGGAAGACATGATTCATGAGGCTTTGGAATGTTGAGGGGGAATTACACAAGACAAAGGACATGACCAAAAACTCATAGTGGCCCTCATGAGTTCTAAAGGCAGTCTTGGGAATATCTGCCTCTTTCATATGTATCTGGTGGTAGCCCGAACGAAGATCCAGTTTAGTGAAGAATTGGGCGCCACTCAATTCATCCAGGAGGT
>ML782093.1:495519-508386 GCA_009831015.1 Picea engelmannii | reverse complement strand
AGCTATAAAGTCTTCCACTGTTCCTAATTGTTTCAGCTTTGTCAAATGACCCAAATGGTTGGTGTCAGTGTTAAATCTTTATAAATCTCTGCCACAAATTGTGTCCAAGCAATATACCCTTGACGAGAATTTTTTCTCCATTGCCATCGTTATTGATCTAGATGGAGAACATCATATCGTAGTTTGGCCAAGTCATCTGTAATGTTGTATAAAGAGAAGTAATGTTCAATTTGGGTTACCCAACCAGTGGGGTCCGAGCCATCAAATTTGGTCACATCCACCTGTGGAAGGCGTAGGTCACGTTGAAAGTGATGGTTCTGCAAGGTATGAGAATGTGAGGAATGGTCACCTTCAGTATGTTGGTGTGAGGAAGAGGAAGGGTTATCTGTAGGGATATGAATTTTGGTGTAGAGTGCCGAAAATACTGATTCAATCTGGGTGGTGACGTCTTGTTTGATTTCTCCCATTGAGGACTTCATGGTTGTATTGATGGTGACAACATTGGCACTAAGTTGTTTCACTTTTTGTTGGGTCTCAATGAGACCAGATTGCAAGGTGTTGAAGCGAGCTTCCAAGTCTTGGCTACGAGTATGGGCCATGAGGATGGGGGAACTAAAAAAGGGTGGGCGGGGTAATTTTTTTTTTTTCGAAAAAATGATATGGATGAATGTGATAAGGGAGAAGAGATGAATCCAATGGAATAGGCCTGAAATAATGATGAAAAAATTTCCAATTTTTTTTTTTTTTTTACGTCTAGTCTGAAGAATATTGTAGAGAGGAAATGCCCAAATGCTTAACCAGAAAGAAATGTGTATTTACTTGGCAACCCGAACACAATTGCGCGGCAATAGATCTTGTCTGTTTTAATTTGTTTATGTTTCTGTCCCCAAGGGTTAGGTTTTCAAGGGTTCTACAGACAAGGGTTTTCCCTGTGCTATAGCTCTCTGATATACGTGCGGGGTCCAACAATAGTACTCGACCCAATATCTTAGGGCACTAACTAAGGAGGATATACCATACCCTTAGCCGTACTACCCGACTACCCAAGTACTATAGAGTATCTTCCCGAGTGATGTTCTCGGTGACACTATAGCAGTCAGGCGGTTGATCGGTTTATCTAAAGAGGGCTTCAGGTAATCTAGGTCGATCCGTACATAGGTGTTGTCTGATGCGCTACCACTCAAAGGGGTATCAATAGGGGTTACAAGGGTGGCCAACAAATGTACGTTTAAGTACCACTTGTATTTCCTGCGTGTATGAATCCCTCAACTGCGAGTTTACGAGCGTAACGACAGATCTCTGTGGCTTAAAGAAGCCGAAATACGTCTCTACCCTAAAAAAAAAATTAACCCACACTTTCTGCCGAGGAAAGTGCTATGATACCACTTGTAATATACCAGATATAAAATGTATGCAGAACAAAAATAAAATGCTAGTAATGGCAAAATAACATCAATATAACCAGAAAATTCACCACAATAACATTGAAATGATATAAGAATAACAACAGAAATAGCACTTTGAATCTAAAAGCAATGTTCACGGGCCTCTTTGAGGGGGAAACCTCCACTTGAGCAAAGCTATATTACAATAATATCCAAGCTAGGGTTCTCATACCCTCGACTCCTATTTATACTAAAAAGAAGCATCTAGAGGAAGATCCTTCTAGAAGCGAAAGCTTCTATTAGGTCTTCTTACATCCTCCTTATTCTATTTTATTGAAAGGACTTATTAATATTGACCTTTATTACATTTGAATATATTGTTCTACCTATGTGCGGGTTAGGACCCTAACATTAGGTAGGGTGTCGCGGCCTAAATATGTGGACCATGATATCACAGACAAAACAAAGTTTCTTGAACTTGCACCAAGTGAATACTTGGAACTGAGAATAGATCCAGTGATGAACCAGGTTAAACCTATGTCAAAGTTATGGGCTAGATGGTTGGAATGAGATGGCATACTAAATCTATTCGACATTCCACACTTTAGAAAAATCCAAGAGTTGAATGCATGTGTCAATATGTTTCTAACCTGTGTGTATGGTGGTTACTTATGGTTATACAAACTAATATCTATATACACAGATCTCATTGCCATAATCACAGGCTTACCATAACAGGGGAAAGATCCCACCTTGTTGTTTGTAGAAAACAATAATGACAAGACTTTGTCAGATTCCATGAGGGAGAAATTTCACACAGTTAGAAGGGTGCACGGGTTGGATGTGCTAAGCATATGTGACCCAATGGTAAGAATTGTGATGCAAGAAATGACATGCAAGTTACCGACGAAGTGTAGGAAAGACTGAGTGCTCACATGAGTGATAGTTGTGGTTGAGAAGTGTGTAGAAGGGGTATCAATGAGCTTGACGCCATTTTTACTTAAATAGCACCTCATCGATTACATGGAATCACATGATAGAGGCATGGAATTTTAATATTCCTGATTGTTAATTCTGATTGCGTTCATAGTGTGGAATCAACCAAAAGATATGCAGTTTTTGGGTCTAAGAGGTAAGTCGTGCTTGGTCGCCAAGTATCAAAACGTTTGGTACATGATCAATAAGAGAAGACAGATAGACACCAACATTGAGTTCTTTCTATACAACGAAAGTATTAGGAGGTGTATCCATAATACACCAATCATTTATCCATAGCTTGTAGATGTGTATGAAATGATTGTGTGATTCTGGGAATACCGTCCTGACATCTATATACAAGTAAAGAATGACCCAAGAGAGGAATGGGTTCAAACAAAGTACATAATCACAGAGGAAGAAATATAATTGATTATGCACGATTTGGACCTAGAATGGAAGGTTCATGCGAACAAAACAAATATAGAGCACCCTAAAAATGATGAAGAAGACAAAAGAAATGGTCAAGGAAATGTACAAGGCGATGGTGCAGGACATGCACAGGAGAAATTACCAAATGTAGGGGAAAAGAGGAAAGACAAGGGTAAGGGGACAACAACATCTACGCATAAGAATATGAAAGAACATAAATAAAGAGCTATCTTCACTTTGACGGATGATTATATTGACATGATCGACTACCAAGTGAGGTATTCCATAAAAGAGGGAGCTCAAAAAGCGTCGCAGAAACAATAAGACCTGAACTAGAAGGTGCAGAATAGTTAATGGCATTGCAACAACTAGTGGAGGTTGTAAGGATAGTGCTAGAACATAGATCCGATGAAGGACCAACAAAAATCGGGACTATGGAAGCAAGGGACACCACTTCTTACTTTTCATAGATAACAACAATGCATAGAGTTTTGTAGATCTCGACAGATGCAATTGAGTTCCCCACGCTAGAGATGCAGGAGAAGGCATGGATATCAATTCACCTGGACTTAGTAGTTTCACAGATGCCGATATGAGTACTTCAAGGCTTATAGACAGGTATTGCGTAGGAAAGACAGTTCTGCGCAAAGAGGATATTGAAGGAGAAGGATGAGGTCAAGCAATAGGTTGAGAGGATATAGTGGGGCATCCAAAAACTATATAAGGAGATTCCATAGGTGTCGATGGTGGTAGAAGCCACACTGGAGAAACATGTATCCAAAATCAATGAAGTCATTCAAGGCTTCCACACCAGAATCAGAGAGTTCGAAATGCGCACTGCACTAGGGACACCACCTGAGGAGAAGGAACAAAGAGAAAGAACAACCATAACCTTTGTGGAAAGCATTAAGATTCTGGATGAGGAGTTCACGAGGTTATGTGAATAAATCACACATATTTGGAAAATGTTGACGGAGGATCCGAATATGAAGTTCGTCGAGGAAAAATTAAGGAAGGAAGATGAGAATGCACAAAAGGTCATGGGGAATATAAACACATTGCCACCATCTGAGAACATAGTGGCCATCCTGATGAAGAGACGGTCATACAATGAGATAAAATAGCTAAAGGAAGAGTAGAATACTCTCACACAAGGATTGGTACCCCTATAGGATGAAGCAGTATGGTTGATAGGATCACTGACAACTGCATAAGTCACGGTGAAGAAAGTAACACAAGACAATGAGGAGAAGCTCACAACCATGCATATGAAGGTAGTAGAGGATATTTTGGAGAAAGAATCGGAGGTAAAGAATAAATTCATTACAGCAAGAGAAACCCTCCAAAATTTCATGGAGACATTGAAGAGTGTGACAAAAAAGGATTAAGTGGTTCAGGATGAGCCACATATGAGTGTTAGGGGATTGTTGGACACGTAGTTTGAATAACTAAGTTTTGAAGAGCGTGAGTAAAGACAGAAAAGGGATCATTTTGCGAGGTCAAATAAGAAGTCAGAACACGAGAAAAAGGATGAAGAAAAACAATAGTTCAACATAAAAGAAGGAAAGCAACATTTCAATGCTAAAGAAGAAAAAGTAGCACGCAAGCACAAAGGAAGGAAAAGAAGCATGCTAGCGAAAAATAAGGAAAATGTCTAGGAGATGTTAGAGTTTTGGGATAAACTATTAGGGTTTTGAGCCCTAACTCTATGTATAAATATGTAATGGGTTGGGAAATAATAGGTTGTTCAAACTAAGAGTTTATTGTGCATATGATTGAGAATCTATGATTCTAGGGACATGTAGATATTTTGCACAGAGAGAGGCATGCACTGCAGAGAGGCTATGCTATATTGAGGAGATAATATGTTGTATCTATTGTAAGTGTAGTGCCCAGGCCTAAGGAGATTATTGCATGAAGATTAATATAGAATCCAATCACTGTGGATGTAGCCCCAGGATTGGGTGAACCACATTAAACTCTGTGTCTGAATGTTTCCTTTGTTGTGGTTATTGATGGATATGTTGTTTATGTGTGATTAATATAGATCTATCTACTAAATGATTGATGCACAATATTAATGAATGATACAATGGGTTATTTATGTTGCAATATATGTTATAAGGTTTATGCAAAATAGAGTTTGTTAACTAATCAAAGGATATGAATAAATATATTGCACAAAGAGTGGATAAATAGTAATGGATATGATGATATCCTCACATCCCATCATCCTTGCATAAACTTGGTTCATGCACCCCCAATAGATACCTTGGGTGAGACTTCACTTGCATGTAGGTGATGTTGAAAGGGATGATATTTGAAGGGTTTTGTTGGTTGACTAAATTAAACCTAGGGTCTTATAACCATGTGCTAACATATAGTTTGGGCCATTTCAAGGAAAGGTCTAGGTCCAGGTATTTCCATGCCTTTTGATATCTAGGTATGGCCATGTCTAGGTATTACCATGTATAGGAGTGTGAGAGGGAGAAAGAGGGATACAAAAAGGGGTTTAGAGAGGGGGAGTGATAGGGATACAGAGAGGGGAAATATATGTAGGAGAGAGAGAGGGAAGGGGTAGAATGGAAAACAATAAATAGCTTATAGGATCATGTGTGATCCCTTAGGAATGTGTGCGTTTTCATATATCATTTGATCGCTATTAGGAATGTGTGCTTCATCCTAGAGCATGTGCGTGTTCGTTTGAATTCAAATTTTTTTGGGCAGGATTGAGAACGTGTATGTTTACTTGGTTTCCTCGAATTTAGGTTCAGGATGAAAAACCTAGTGGTTCGGTATGCAAATTGATAAAAAAATCCATTTTTGTGAATACCTCTCTATATCTTTGTCTTTGATGTTATTTTTCTATTGGCTAAAAAATTTAATTGTTGATGAAACTACAGATATAGATAGAGACGGCTATGCAGATTCAAAATATACATTTTTTTTAATTAATATTGTGTACTATTTTTATTCTATTTTTGTCTTCTCATATATCGAAATCCTAGAATACATACATTTCTTATTTATTCTATAATTTTTTGTCATCTTAACCATTTATCGAATGAGTTATATGCTGCAAGAGAAGACTGATATCTATGATCTAAAAAAAATAAAAAAATTCTTTGATCATGTTAAGACCCTCTTAGCCTGCATGAAAAAAAGGCATTGTAATTTCAAGGATATATTGACTTTGATAATTTAAAAAATATATAAAATTAATATTATAAATTTCCAAAAAATACACTACACTAGAAAACGAGGTTCTCTACAAGTAAACAAGTTTTTGGAATGAAATTCCATCGTTAAATTACTCAACACCTGCTCGAACAAAGACATATACCATATATTTTGCTGGAAAATAACATACCACTGTTAGAAAAAATCAAATTTGATATATTTATTCACAATTTATATGAATACAAGTTGTATATTCGAAAAACAATTCAATTTCCTCCATTTCATCTTCTTACAAAATATTTAAATTCATTGTAAAAGTACCTCGAATATTCTTTCCAAGTTAACATATTATTGTTTTTCCATGTTTGTGTTGCCACTAACGTGTCATGAGAGGCCATCATTAGCTTGCACTCACCCTTCTCCTTAAATTTATCTTAAAAAATATTTTTAATATCACCGGTATTGATTTGGATTATATTGAGAACGAAATGAGATATAAACAAAAACATTGTATTAAATTTATCTTGACCAATATTTTTATTATCATCAACATTGATCTGGATAGATCATTGACATTGATCCAGATTATATTGAGAATGAAATGAGATACAAACAAAAATATTGCAGAGAGAGAAAAAAAAATACAAACAAACATATCACAGAAATACAAACAAACATATCGTAGAGAGAACATAAATACAATGAAACCCTAATTCTATTAATGCATAAGATAACAATAAATTGGCTAGATTAGTGATAGCTTATCTCTTTAATGTATAAAATAAGAGCAAATTGGCTAGATTAGTTATAACTTATCTCTTTAATGTAATAAGAGAAAATTGAACATATTAGTGATAGCTTATCTCTTTAATGCATAAAATAACAACAAATTGTCTAGATGTTCGTATAGATGTTGGCTACGCTCAATCACAACAAGCATTACATACACTCCATTGCAGCCTCAAAGGATCTCCTTCACCTTGATTATATATGAGAGAGTGAGAGGAGAGTAATTCCCATGATGTATGTGGGGTATATTGGTATAAGTTTATAAAATTCCATAGGTATGTAAAACACTAGGAATTCCTAGGAGTTCACCCATCTCAGTACTACTCTAGCCCAAGCACATTTAACTACGAAGTTCTGATGGGATCCAGTGCATTAGAGCTATAGGCATGAACATAACAGCGCTAGGAAATCATTATATGATGGGTATAATTAACAAATAGGGATGGAATTACATTACATTCCCCATCAAAAGGTTGAATATCATGGTTTATCAAAACCACTAGCTTGAAAATGTTGATTCAGTGAAAAAGGTGGATGGCCACTGAGATCCACTTGGATCATTCATCATCCCTTAAGAAGTAATGGTCACCATTACATCAATTTTCTTCAGAAGATGGGGATACTTTTGTTGAATCTAAACATTAATGACCAACTTTCCTTTTTGATGTAGCTATCCTACTTCTACTTGGCATTAGCCTATTGAAGGATGTCATGAACTTGTTTTTGGAGGTGTTGGATCCATTCAACAAATATGGTTGCATGATTTTCCTTGGTATGAGGGTGGGAGTACTCAGTTAGTGAAGATGTTGTAGGGAGAGCTATATCAACAAGGGATAATGGTTGGAACCCCCAAGCACACCTTAAAAGGACCATTGTCAATGTAGCTATGAAGGAATCTATTATAGGAATGATGAACATATGTAAGACTCCCATTCTCTAGAAGTGAGAATCGTTATATTAGACCATTGGGTAAGATAGCATCGAACACCAAGTCAATGGAATGATTGACTTGGCAGTGCATAGGCCCTCTCATAGGTGAAAAAATATATTTTTTCTCCTCTACGATATTTTAGACCTACTTCTGTTGTATAGAAAGGTCTTGGGCAAGGATATGATGGTTGTAGTGACCTTCTATTCGCCTTTTGACTAGAATGTGAAGAGGGAAAATTTTGTGGTTTGATAAATTACTTTGTGGAACAGTTTTCTTGAGATCAATGAAATGGAAATAGTCATAACTACCTCTAGTATCCTGTAGAGCTAACCCCCTAGAGTAGCAATGACACTGCAAGGCCAAGACTCATAAACAACTTGATGTTTTCACATATATGGTTGTCCTAAAATATCATCATAGACTTCAAGTGGAGAAACATTACACAATACCTCATCTTTGAAGGGCGTGGTGCTATAGCACAGGTGACACTACTCATTGATAGGAAGGTCTTGTCCCTATCTCAACCAACCAATGGTGTATGGTTGGGAGTGTGGCATCATCGAAAACTTCAATCTCTTGATGACCTCAACAAATATCATTTTTGTCGGGCTCTTGCTATCAACAATGAAATATAGTGGGGTCCCTTTCACCTAGATTTGTGAATGAAACAAGTGCCCCCCCTCATCAAGATCATTCGAATCATCTAGTTGGGTCTTTGCAGTTGTGATTGTAGAAATGGATTCTTCATCGATGATCTTATTTATGTGTTTTGAATCAATGTCTTAGTCAAGGTTCGACTCATTTTCTTTAATCTCGGACAACAATGATTGGTTCGAGTGGCATTCATCAGTGTTGTGCCAGGGGATTTTGTGGAACTCACACCACTTTGTAGTGTCCTTTGTCTTCCCATTTATTATGTTCTTGTGCCTTGGACTCATTGTATTGAGGTTGGACTTTCGTGCTCTCTCCCTTCTTCTGTGAGTTACTTGGACATATTTTCCATGCTTCTGTTGTTGCATATTTGTGGACTTTAACTTTAACTTATTTTGTTTCTTAAATTTTTGCTCAATTTTGATACCATATCGATAAGAATCTCACGCTAAAGACATTTTCAATAAATCCATCTTTGTTTGGATTTAGCTTTGTAGTCCAATGTGTTACTTCGTAACTAGGTGTCTCTCATAATATTGAATACCCATCTTTTAGAACGGGGTCTGGAAGATGTTGGTATACTCTAACACTTTTTGGTCTCTCTCCTTACGTAGAGTCATCCATCTCATGTATTGGTCATCATATCTTCCAACATGGAAGAACACCTCCTTGAGGGCATCCACATAGGCCGATCAGGTGGGTTCTCTCCCGAATGACATAGATTTATTTATGGTGTGTCGGTTCCAATAACCTTCCCACCAAGATTTGACATGGAGAAGGGATTTAAGGAGAGTGAAGGTGATATTTTCTCCATTGGAAATTTTTTGGATAGAGTAATAAACCTCTAGTAGATTCAACAATTTATATAGAGCATATGCATCTATCTGGACATTAAATAAGGGGATATCAAAACTATATTGTACCTTTAAGGGAGCCATGCCTCCGAAATGACTGCTTATTGAAGATGTCTCAACCTCCATCGTTGCTCATTGGAAGATATGAACGATGCTTTCTATCATCTCATTCCTCTATCACGTAAGGGATTCCTCAAGAAATGTATTAAAGGGATCTCTTCCTCTATCATCTCTATTTTATTCCACCATGTGAGGTCACTTGTATTGGCGAGATGGGTCATCCCCAAGAGAAACTAGTTTGAAACCCAACTCTCTATACTTTGACCTTGTTCAGGACATGCACCGAGAAATAACAAGGATAAGACTGCTCTAATAATATTGATAAGGATTATGTTGAGAACAAAATGAGATATAAATGAAAATATCGCAAAGAGCACAAAAATAAAGTGAAACCCAAATTCTATTAATGCATAAAATAACAAAATGTTGTAGAAAAAAAACTAGCTAGATTGGTGGTAGCTTATCTCTGAAGAGAAAGAGATGTTTGCTACACTCAATCACAAGAAGTATTACATCACAATCCATTGTCACTCCATTGCATGCTCAAAGGACCTCCTTCACCTTGATTATATATGAGAGAGTGAGAGGAGAATAATTTCCATGATGCATGTGGGATAAATTGGTCTAAGTTTACAAAATTACATAGGCATGTAAAACACTAGTAATTCCTGGGAGGTCATCCATCCCAATACTAGTCTAGCACAAGCACGCTGAAATACGAAGTTCTGATGGGATCTCGTGCATTAATATTATAGGCATGTACATAAAACCACTATGAAATTGTTGCATGATGGTTGTAAGTAACAAATGGAGATGACATTACATTACATTCCCTATCAAAAGGGTGGGTATCATGGTTTATCAAAACCACAGGCTCAAAAATGTTGATTCAATGAAAAACGTGGAAGGCCACCGAGATCCATCTCCATAGTGAATTATGTATAACAAATTCTTCTTTTATTCCCTAGTGATTTAGCTAAGACTTGGCATCATTATGCCATCCCCACTTGAGTCGTTGGTGATTTTAGCTAGAGTGTGAAGAAATATTGGGGAGCCTCTTGTTATCCATGTTATTTATCTTGTTCTAGTACATTAATTACCTAATCATAGTTGTGCTCTCAATGGGGAAAATGATATGTTCTATGAGGGGGAAAATATGGGGTGTATTGCCTTTAATTTTGAGATTATAAGTTATAAAATTATTTTGTATTTATTTTATCTTTCTCCACGATTCTCGAGAGATACTAGATCCCAAAACTTCACATCCATAGAAGATAACAAGAGTGACAAAAGTCTCAAATATGAGATTTTTCTTATCCCATAGCCAAAGGTTCTCTAATTTACAATTATTTTCAAGCCGATAATAAGTTTTCCACTCTCCATTTATCCTTTTCTCAATGTTATAGTTCCAATTGAGCTTGTGATGGATATCACTTCTGAGATACTTGTTTGAAGGCACTTCCTCCAAGGTATTATAGTCATATACGAAAGTATCATAGGTGATCTTGTTGGTTTTAATTATCATAACCTTTGTTTCATATACGCAAGTATCACAAGTGTTCTTATTGGATTTAACTATCAAAACCTTCATTTTGTTAGTGTTCATAGTCATTCATGTGCTAGGGAACAAATCCTTGAGGATGCTAAGCTTCTTATTAAGGTCATAGGGATTCCTTGCCATAAGAACAATATCATCAAATAGAGGAAGAAGGATGATGACTATACTAGCAAGAGTTGGTCCAACACAATCTACAACATCTAGAAAAACTTCCAACTTGTCAATGTAAATGCCAAAAAGGGTAGGGGATAGTGAACAACGTTTCTTGACTCTTATATTGCAATTAATTTATCCTTACCAATCCCCATTTCTCCTACACTTGACAATAACGTTCTCATACAACCTTATCATAGCATTTCTTAGCTCGGAGGGAACTTTTAACTCTTCTAACCTAATCCAAAGGTTGGTCCTAGACACATTTCGAAAAGCTTTCCTAAAGTCAACGAAACAACAAAGGAGTTTGGTTTTATTATTGTGACACTCGTCTGGAATGATCCTAAGTGTGACAAGGTGATCCATGGTTGAATGATAACCTTTGAAACCAACCTTACCTTTATCTCTTTTTCTGTGGCTTTCTGGCCATATATTTATCTTCTCTTCCAAGATACTTCCATACACCTTGGCTAAAATGGGTCTAGTCATAATGGTCCTATAATTAGAAGGATTTCTTTTATTCCCACTTCTAAAAATAGGTACAATAAGGCTTTGAGTTTAGAGTTTAGGGAAGCCTTGATTGACTGCTAAATTGAAGAGCTTGTTGTGTGAGGGATCATAACCAGCCCTCCAATTTTTAATATTTCAGCTTGGTAGCTTTCGATGTCCTTAGCTTTCGTGTTTGCAAGTCGCTTAACTCCAAAATTTATGTCTTCTATAGATTTTTAAGGTGGGAATTTCAGTCTATGAGGGGAATCATATCATTTTCTTTAGTTTTACGAGTTGAAATTTACCTCCAAAATTTCTTTGCATCTAGCTTAGATAGGTGCAAAACACTCTCTTGTTTTTTATTTATGTAGTGCATTTTTTCCCTTTTAATTAGGGCTTTGTATCTATTAATCTTATCATATTTTAAGGACTCATTAGAGGAATCGCTAATGATTTTAAAAGCAAGATTAAACACTCATTATCATACCAAGGGTTGACAATTTTATTCTTCTTTTTACATAACACTTAGATAGAGAATTTTTTTATTGAGGTAGAGAGGGAAGCTATAAAATTATGATAAATGCCTTGAATATTGTTCTTATATGATCAACTATTTAATTTAGTGTTTAAGTTCTTTAAGAAGAGATCAACTTTATTTTTTTCAAAAAAAAAATAATGTCTTTGTTATCAATTTATCATCAAGGGGGTTTTTGTCTAAGACAAAGTCTAGAGTTAGGGTTAAACCTCCTTGTTATTTAAAAGATCAAAATTTGTTATTTAGTTGTAATGGAGGATATCTGAAATCACATAATCTACAACACTACTACTTAACCTATGAGCACAAATCATTTGGCTAAATGTTGACTACTTCATCTAATATATAATAATATTAAAACTAATTACTTTATATTTAATTAATCTAATAATTTTTATTATTAGCATGAACATGCCTTGCTTAAAAGTTAATGTTAGGGTTCTAATCAACCATCTTCACTTATCGCACACATGTGATAGTTACGATTGTGAAGCACCTAGCTTCACTTTTTGCAACGAGTTATCCTTTGGTATCTCTTGAGCTCAAATATGCGACGACCTTTATAATCGAGGGAAAATGCGTGTAAGAGACGAACAGAAGAAACGATTTGATGGAAGAGAAACGAATCTGTGAGCCTGCACGGACTCGTAGGCTTGAAAGAAGAATTTCCACTACAGAGAAGCATTCATGATATTTTTTAAACCATTATGCGGTTTTCCGCGAAACTACTGGTCTTTGTTCGGATGACGAAAATATTAATTTGCTCCATGTCTATACTGTAATGTAAAGATAGACGGGGAGAATTCAAAAGGTTTCAATATTCATGAGAAACAATATATGAGAAAACCAGACAGTCCTCATTCAAGTGCTGATAT
>ML782093.1:476816-494725 GCA_009831015.1 Picea engelmannii | reverse complement strand
AACAAGGTTGCTTGACTCCTATATTAAAGTTAATTTATGGTGACCATCCCCCATTGCTCCTACACTTGGCAATAACGTTCTCAAACAACCTTATCACAACATCTGTTAGCTAGGAGGGAACTTTTAACTCGTCTAACCTAATCCAAAAGTTGGTCCTAGACACATTTTCAAATGCTTTCCTAAAGTCAACGAAACAACAAAGGAGTTTGGTTTTATTATTGTGACACTAGTCTGCAATGATCTTATGTGTGGTAAGGTGGTCTATAGTTGAATGATAACCTTTGAAACCAGCCTTACCTTTAGCTCTTTTTCTGTGCCTTTCTAGCCATATGTTTATCTTCTTTTCCAAGATACTTCCATACACCTTGGCTAAAATGGGTCTAGTCATAATGGTCCTATAATTAGAGGGATATATTTTATTCCCACTTCTAAAAATTGGTACAGTGTGGCTTTGAGTCTAGAGTTTAGGGAAGGCCTGATTGAGTGCTAAATTGAAGAGCTTGTTGTGTGAGGGATCATAACAAGTCCTCCAATTTTTAATATTTCGGTTAGGTAGCCTTCAATGTCCTTAGCTTTAGTGTTTGCAAGTGGCTTAACCCCAAAATTTATGTCTTCCATAGAAAAACTTCATCTTGTGTAGAAAACTTTGGAATGTTGTCTAGGAAATTATTGGATTCATACAAATTTTTAAGGTAGGAATTCCAGTCTAAGAAGGGAATCGTATCATTTTCTTTAGTTTAACTAGTTGAAATTTACCTCCAAAGTTTCTTTACATCTAGTTTAGATAGGTGCAAAACACTCTCTTGTTTTTTTATTTATGTAGTGCCTTTTTTCCCTTTTAATTAGACATTTGTATCTATTAATCTTATCATATTTTAAGGACTCATTAGAGGCATCCCTAATGATTTTTCTGGCAATATTAAACACTCATTATCATACCAAGGGTTGACAATTATATTCTTTTTTTTACATTACACTTCCATAAAGAATTTTTTTATAGAGGTAGGGAGAGATGCTATAAAATTATGATAAATGTCTTGAATATTGTTCTTATATGATAGAAGATTTAATTTAGTGTTTAAGTTCTTTAAATAGAGATCAATTTTATTTTTGTCAAAAAAAAAAAATAATGTCTTTGGTTATCATGTTATCATCAACAGGATTTTTGTCAAAAACAAAATTTAGAGTTAGGGTTAAACCTCATTGTTATTTAGAAGATCAAAATTTATTATTTGATTGTAAACAAGGATATCTGAAATCTACAACACTACTATCTAGCTTATATAGACACAAGTCATTTAGCTACACTACTATCTAACCTAACCTATAGACATAAAAGTCATTTGGCTAAATGTTGACTACTTCACCTAATTACGCCGAAAGGCGTATACCTATTGACAATGGGAAGAATTAATCACTTTTTAATCATAAATTTTAATCTTAGGGTTGGCAATTGAAGATGTTGGCATATTCTTAGTCGTCCTCTCTAATCAATGGATGAGATTTTAATAAATTAACTTCCGCTCATTTATAAATACGTCCATTTATGTGATTACTTTTTTACATTTACTAAATCAGATTAAAAAATTACTTACTAACTACCAGATTGCCACGTTCTGGCCTTTACTAAATTATTATTACTAGACCGTTTATACGGGAGAACTACTTGATGAAGCCGGGTGCAGTCATTTTTCCCATTCCGGTTCGAAAATTCATTGCAAAATTTAATTTTGCCAGACGGGAAAACTCCCTATTTATTCTTATTTAAGCTCATGCGATGCCTAAGAACCTAGCCCACGTCATTCTATGCCTCGCCCAGGCGTAAGAACCTAGCCCACGTCATTCTATGCCTCGCCGTCTCACCGATCACTCTGCTAAATAAAGGTTGGGATGAGAAGCCTTTCAAATATGGTACCAGCTTTATTTTGTAAATGAAAGCGTTTATTTTGTAAATGAAATAGACCAAAAAAATTAGGATTTGTTTTGTAAATGAAATAAGATAAAAAAAAATTAGAGTTTGTTTTGTAAATGAAATAAAAAAAATAATTAAGATTTATTTTGTAAATAAAATAAGCAATAAAAAAATTAGTTAAGATTTGTTTGCAAATAAAATATGTTTTTCGGCGTTGATCAGCCACATTGACTGTGCTAGTAGATATACTAATATTAAAACTAATTACTTTATATTTTAAACCAAATTTTTGCTAAATCTAATAATTTTTATTATTAGCATGAACATGCCTGCCCTTAAAAGTTAATGTTAGGGTTCTAATCAACCATCTTCAGTTATCGCAAACATGTGATAGTTACGATTGTGAAGCACCTAGCTTCACTTTGTGCAACTAGTTATCCTTTGGTATCTATCTCGAGCTCAAATATGCGACGACCTCTATAATCGAGGGAAAATGCGTATAAGAGACGAACAGAAGAAACGATTGGAGAGAAGAGAAACGAATCTGTGAGCGTGCACGGACTCGTAGGCTTGAAAGAAGAATTTCCACTAAATAGAAGCATTAATGTTATTTTTTAAACCATTATGCGGTTTTCCGCAAAACTACTGGGCTTTGTTCGGATGACGAAAATATTAATTTGCTCGATGTCTATACTGTAATGTAAAGATAGACGGGGCGAATTCAATAGGTTTCAATATTCATGAAAAACAATATATGAGAAAACCAGACAGTCCTCATTCAAGTGCTGACATGAATCATGTGGCAGTCTTGACTGTAATTCAAAATAATTTGCAGGACAAACGTGGATCCGAGAAATAATGGGGAGAAATAGTATTCAGAAACCATATTCTATGAAAACGCTAAGAGTACAAATGAAAGGTAACGTAAGCCGAGTTAAAAGTTGGTGGTGTCTTTGAAATTCTACTGACCTGGCTGTATCTGAAAAATCACATAAAAACCATTCCATTCCATGCGTTTCTTTATTGTTTCTCAACATGTTCTGTAATCCGGTAACCCGGAATACTGACTGCGAATGAAACGATCGTCTTTTTCATCCATGTCCCATAATACATCCGAATAACAATTCGAGTAAGTCTGGCAATCGGAGGCGGCCTCCGGGGAAGCTACGTCATAGGAAGAAGAAAGTGATATTCTTCTATCTGCAAAGAACTCAGAAGATAACAGATCAGTTGAAAGAGAACCCATTGAAAAATTGTAAGCTAAACTGTTCTCAAACTGGTTGTCTGATACTTCCAAATGCTCCTGAAAAGTTGCAGCCGGTTGCCCAGCATCACTGATTTGAGAATGGTGAATTTCTCCCTGCAATACATACTCATTATTCCCTTCACTAATGCGAATCTCCTGTTGCGAAATATCTTCATGTAGGCATGGATTTGTGATCGCCTGGACTGCTACCTCCTCAGTATTTTGCATGGGGAAGCTAGTCGAAGGCTCTTCACTGTCTAGGACAGATGTTCTTTGAGATGATGATGCTGTGAGGGAGTAAAAACCCGTCGAGGAACGTTCAAAATGGACTCGGTTGTCTGTATCCATGCCCCTGTTGCCACTCTCAGCTTGTAGATTTAATTTTTTCGTGATACAAGTTCTCCAGTAATTCTTGATGTCGTTGTCCGTCCTTCCTGGTAAACTCTGCGCAATGCGAGACCACCTGACCATTTGAAATTGCATTATTAAGAAAGTCATATATGCTGAATGCATACATTGCAATCAATTATGAGTATATATACCTGTTCCCCAAACGGCCATGGAGTTCGATAATCAAACGCTCCTCTTCATGAGTGATCTTGCTGCGTTTGAGATCAGGCCGGAGATAGTTAACCCATCTCAGTCTGCAGCTCTTGCCAGTTCTCTCGAGGCCTGCACAGTGCACAATACATACATTTCAGGTTTTTCCTGAGAAGATAAAGTTTAACAAGCGAATGTCTCTGCTTCGTTTACGTGTTCTTCACATCACATAATATTTCATCAAAAACTCTAGCAATGCTAATGAGCAGAAAAAACTTATGCCCGACGGAAGTGAACCCATCAGAAATTCTGTGTGGGAACCTGCCCAACCTGTCGCTTGTCACTTCAAGGTTTCACGACAGGATCTCCGAGTGAATAATTTTCTCCACAGCATAAGACCATATAATTACAGAAATCAAACAATCACAGATGTACCTATTTACAGATCTTTATTCATACATACCCGCTGCTTTGGCGACAAAGCTCCAGCGCCCTTCCCCGTGTAAGTTTATATACTTAATAAGCTGCATGTCCTCTTCGACCGTCCAGGGACCCTTCCTCGTTTGGGTTTCCTCCCGATCTTCATGAGCAGAAGCTACCCACCAAGACCTGTTGTCCATTAAATTATCTGTGAAGTCTACACCTTCAATTCTATTCTCAATGCTCCCTACAAGCTATCTGCCTTCTAGACCTAGAAATAAACACAGGATGTCCAGAAAGTAATTTAACACCTTCCTGATTTCGAAGATCGAAATCAGCTGCATTCCATTCCAGCACGCCAGAGTAAAGGGTATGCAAACATTTCCTTTTGACCAAAGCCAAAAATCCTCGTTCAATAACCTTTTCCAGGCCATTGAAATTAAGAAATCTTAATACCCGTTAAAGTACCATTTTCCATGCCTATTGAACGACATTTGGCGTGAGGAGCTTCCAAAGCCCAAAAGGCAAAAGTGGACAAGTACTCTTTTGCAGCATTTAGATTCAGAAGATCACCATATAACTTGACACGGCCATGGAAGATCTCGTTTAGTGATTGCAAGCGGAGTACCGTATATGGATCGATCGTAATCATCCAGTGATCTTACAGAGAACTCGAAAAACTCTCCACAATGTGGTTCGGGATGATAGGGTGAACGGGTCAATATTTCTGACAAAGCTTTGTTCAGTCATTAGTGCTACGGAGACTATATCCCAAGTTACAACCAGCCGCGTGGAGTGCTGGCCGGTGGCTTTGATTTTCATAAAGTGAATGAAAAAAAGTTTGTTCCCGCGGAAATGTGTGTCATGCATGATTCGAGCTTATTTATAGCCAAAATGATTTTTTTTTTAATTTAATCAAATTTTGAAGTATAGGTATTAGCACAGCAGCTAAATCGCTGTTGGTGAAAGTAGAAATGCTTGGTGAAGGTAAAAATGCTTACTGCTTTTAAGATGAAAAGAAGAATATGAAACTATTGATTGTAATTATGAAATTGTTATAAGTAAACTTGGCACAAATGTAAATTTAATATTGCAAAATGATAAAAAGTTAATAGTAGAGTAAATTTGTAATTTTAATTAAATTTGTTAATCAATTAATTTCAATTAAGTTTGTTAATCGTTTCAATAAGAATATATTAACATCTTCGATTAATAACCATATCATTAAAATTTAGGATAAAAGATCATTAAATATATCCATTATCAATATATGTAGGAACTTAATAATTTTGCCATAATAAAAAAATTAAGTATAAATATAATTTTACCAAATCTTACCTCTATTCTGTTTTCATAACTTTGGATTTCTTTAAAATTAATTTAAATATTCCAAAAACTAAAAACTTCAATCACTAAGTTCTAATTTTTTTAATTACAATTTCGTTTTCATAAATTTTGTTTTCTTTTAAATTAATTTAAGAAAAAAATTGAATCCATCAATTCTAATTTAGTTGCAAGGAAGATTAGTCCTTAGATTTCTTCCGTGATGCAAGTATTAACAAAGAGTGGCAATTCTAATTTAGTTGCAAGGAAGATTAGTCCTTAGACTTCTTCCGTGATGCAACAATTAACAAAGAGTGGCAAGGAATACTACTTAGTTAGACTCCTTCCATGATGCAAGTGTGAAAACTTTGTTAGTGTGTTCAAAATTTTCTTAATTTTTATTTAAGATTATGAAAGTGATTTTCAAGGATGCATAATTTTGCTTATGTAACAAAGTAAACAAACACGCTCATGGTTGGAATATTTTAGGGATGGATATTTATTAGTCATGTAGTAAAGATTATTGTTTTATTATTATATTAAAATTTTTGAGATTATTGTTTTATTATTATATTAAAATTTTTGGAGTGTAGAATAGTTGATGATAAAGTCTGTTGTTAAAGTACTTCTTTATGTGAAATTATCTGTTCCAAATCCTCAACTTATTATTGGCATGAGCATAGTTGTTGGCATGCTTGGAGTTATAAGGCCATATATTAAAAATTTTGGAAAACATATTTAAGTAGTAATCAAAGTTATATATATATATATATATATATATATATATATATATTATTTTCTTAATTTTTATTGGATCGATGTATTTTTCATTTCATTAAGAAAGGAAAAAATTAATAATTACTCATATATCATCATTGTAAGTTGTCAACAATGTGGTAGCAATGGTTTTAATGGTGGTTTTGTTAAGGTTAATGCCTCCTATGGTATATGAGGTTTCTTTTTTCTTTTTAGAGTGTGTCACACACCCACTACGGGAGCTAAGATTTTTTGCCTTTTTCTTTCTTCTTCGTTGTCGAGGGCAAAGTTCCCGAATTCTTACGAGGTTCTGGCATAGGCTAGGTCTTCCAATCGGGACCTTGACCCAACCAATTCACGGGTTCTTTTGTTGAAAATCCGTCATGTACAATTCATGCACTAAGTGTAGGATTTACTTCCACGTGTCCATCGGTTGTGACCCCGGGCTAAGTCAAGAGGCGCCTTTCACATTTCGGGACTTCGGACAACGGGAGTCGAATCCTTCGACACCCGAAACCCAAAATCCTATTCACACCAAGCCTGCTCCGGGATTTCACCCAACGAGACTTCGCGTACTGGGATTTCGCAATGTATGGAGACGAGGGTTCATACCCTTCGGTCTCTCGGGTGCCGCAACATCGAATCCCATATATCTACTAGGCTCATTTCGGAGTTTCGCGAGACGGGAGTTCGCGATATGCAAAGACAAGGGGTTTTCCCTTGGGTATCCTGGGTGCCCAAACACCGAAATACCAAACTCTAGCCATGCTATACCATTTCGGGGTTTCTCACATTGGGATTTCGCGATATGTGAGGATGAGGGGCCCCGCATCTAGGATATTCGGGAGGCGAAACTTCGAAGCTCATTTATATACGCTACTCTCGTTTCAGGGTTTCGCAAGTCGAGATTTCGTGATGTGCGATGACAAGAAGTCTCGCATCTAAGTTTCCCGAGAGCCGGAACTCTGAAACGCCGATATATATATACACATAACGCTAAGTTCATTTCGGGGTTTCGAAAGTCGAGATTCGGCAGCTGGCGAATACAAGGAACTGACCCTTAGGATTCTTGGGTGCCGAAACGATGACACATCAAACTCTAGCCATGCTATTATCATTTCGGGGTTTCGTGAGTCAGGATTTCGGGACTGCCGAGTACAAGAGACGTTCCCTTAGATATCCTAGGTGCCGAAACACCGAAACACCGTATCTCATCCGCGCTAGACCTTTTCGGGGTTTCATACTTCGGGATTTCGCGACTAGAGATTACAAGAGAACTTACCCTTAGGTATCTCGGGTGCCGAAACACCGAAACATCAAGACTCTAATCCATGCTAGACCTTTTCGTGGTTTCATACTTCGGGATTTCGCGGCTAGCAATTACAAGAGAACTTACCCTTAGGTATCCTGGGTGCTGAAAAACTGAAACATCAAGACTCTAATCCACGCTAGACCTTTTCGGGGTTTCATACTTCAGGATTTCGCGACTAGCGATTACAAGAGAACTTACCCTTAGGTATCCCGGGTGCTGAAACACCGAAACATCAAGACTCTAATCCATGCTATACTATTTCAGGGTTTCGCAAGTCAGGATTTCATGACATGCGAAGACAAGGAAACTTGCCCTTGGGTATCCCAGGTGCCGAAATGCCGAAACACCAAAATCTAACCGCGCTATATTATTTCGGGGTTTCGCAAGTCAGGATTTCGCGACATGCGAAGACAAGGAAACTTGCCTTTGGGTTTCCCGGTTGTCGAAACTCTGAAACACCAAAACTTATCCACGCTAGACTATTTCGGGGTTCCACATATCAGGATTTCGCATCTGGCGAGTACAAGGAAACTTACCTTTAGATATCCCGAAAGTCGAAACACCGAAACACCAAAACTTAGGGAACCATTCTTTCTGGTGCAAGGTTTCCAAACTTAGGCCATAAAATCCTCCAACGGATCCTTGGGTAATTATCACCAGGCTGGGTGACCTGACGGAAGGGTCTCCTTAGATTATCGAGCTATGAACTTTGTGACAGGGGTAAGGTAAGCTTAAATACTTACTTAAAAATGACAATCCCTTCCAGAAACTCACTCTAGCTCTGGAATATGATGGAGCTTCCCAGAAGGAGGTGCCTTCGGGAAAACAAACCAGGTCATATCATGGGTCATGAACACGGGACAACTCTCCAGGTAATGAGCTCAGGTCTAAACTTATACATTCTATACGTAAATTGATTATAGTCATATAAGTATAAGCACGCATTCATTGTTGCTAATTGAAATAATAGGCAAACACTTCTATACCGAAATCAATCACTTATAAGTGTACAAACATGAGTATGCATCCATTATATTTAATTCAAGATGCGAGATGTAAACACTTATCAGAAAGAACACTAAGTGTGGCATGACTGTTGAGAGGGGTTCTCGTTTCCACCCAACCGTAGGCTAAGCGAATCCAAATGGATTTACCACTAGCCACCCCCGAGCTAAACCACGATGCTTTGAGACTCAGTCTCTTACTTCCCGCTTGTCGAAAGTCCAGGACGAAGGTTACTCTCCTTCTCCTCTGCTCATGACTCACTGTATTTTTTTCGGAGTTCCTCTGGTTCTCCTTCCGTGATTCTTGTCGCATGCCCCCTCCACTCATTTCCTTTCTTTCTTTGTTCTGCAAGGTTGTGTGTGGCGCAAATTCCCCCACAGTGGTCAGGTCTGAGGGCTTCTACCGATGGGCGGTTCACCCCCATCCTCTCATTAACTCATGAGGAGCCTCCGCACCTACCATCCTGGAAAGTAATTCATTCCAGGGCCAGATAACAGCTTTGGTCTTTGGGCCAGTAAAGACCAACACGATATGGGTTCGGTGGAAGTTAACGCCACCATTCCAGGTGCCTTCCACCACCTTTCATCAACCATCGTGGTCTCTTTTTCAACACATCCCCCTCTCAGCACTCATGCAACATATATATACACACATCATTTACATTCGTTGACCCTTTATACAGGGTCCGTCAAATCACACATTCACATCTTGGAGTTTGCCATAATTCTTGGCCAATATAGTTATTTTTAGAGACTGGGGGAAACAGGGTGTTACAATTCCCTCCCCCTTAATGGAACATCGTCCTCGATGTTCTATCTATCAATAGAACATGTAAGTACAAAAGTAAAAAAAATCGGATATGCCTGTCTCATGGCATCTTCCATTTCCCAGGTAGCCTCATCTGGGCCAAAATGTCTCCACTGCACCTTGACCTATGCAATGGTTTGGTTCCTGAGCGGGGTTTCCTTTCTATCCAGTATGCATTAAGGTTCTGGTAGGAATTCTCCCTCCGGTTCCACCTGGATCACAGACCAGTGAATTATATGATTAGAATCATGCACATATTTATTCAATAATGAAACATGGAAAACATTATGTGCTTGTACTGTAGGAGGGAGTGCTAGCCTATAGGCTACAGGTCCCACTCTATCTAGAACTTCAAAGGGTCCACAATATCGAGGTGCCAACTTGGCACATGCTCCCATCTTCAGGGAACTCTTCCTGGGCCTAACCCTGAGGTATACGTCGTATCCCACCTTGAATTCTCTTGGAGTTCTCTTTTGGTTGGAGTAACTTTTATATCGGTTCTGATCGACCTTTAGATTTTGTTTTATCTTAAACACTTGTTGTTCCATTTCTTTCAACATGTTGGGTCCAATAGTAACTCTGTTTACGAGATTACTCCAACTGAATGGAGTATTGCACAGCCTACCGTAGAGGACTTCGAAAATGCCCGTCTTCAGGGATTCTTGGTAGTCGTTGTTGTAGGCGAATTCCACTAGTGGCAGGTAGTCTTCCCACCTTTTGGGTTGATGCATTACATGCATCTTGAGCATGTATTCTAATATTTGATTTACCCTTTCCGTCTGTCCATCAGTTTGAGGGTTATAGGCTGTGCTAAATAGTAACTTGGTCTCCAAACTAGCCATTAGTGATTTCCAAAAGTTGGAAGTAAATTTCGTGTCTCTGTCAGACACGATCTCTTTCGGCATACCATGCAGTATGAATATCTCCTTCATGAATACATTGGTGATGTCTATTTCCTTACAAGTCAACTTGACGAGGATAAAATGAGCAGACTTGCTCAATTTATCCACCACTACCATGATGGCATCATTCTGTTTGGTCGAGGTTGGTAATCCGGTGATGAAATCCATGGAGATGGTTTCCCATTTCCATTCCGGGATTGGTAGAATTTGTAATAATCCTGCTGGGTGTCGGTGTTCTACTTTAACCTGTTGGCATTCTATGCATTTGGCTAAGTACTCACCTATGTCTTTCTTCAATCTAGGCCAATAGAATTGTTTCCTGGTGGACGTGATCATCTTCTGGTATGCTAGATGACCAGTGTAGGGTGTTTTGTGTAGTTCATCCATTATGAACCTCTTCAAGTCGTCACAATCTAGGATATACAATCTGTTTCTGTAAGTGAGCAGACCTCCTTCCATCATCTGGTAGCCTCCATATTTTATCCCTGTGGGTTCTTGCTGTAGGTATGAGGTCACGGTCTGGAAGAATGTGTCTGTCTCTTGTGCATTTATGACTCTTTCCTTGACATCCGTCTCACCGGTACTTACTGCTGCTAGGTGAATTGTTTTCATGATTCTGCTAAGGGCATCGACCACCTTATTTTCCTTTCCCTTAATATGTTTGATTTCAAAATCAAACTCGCTGAGGAGGGCCATCCATCTAGCTTGTCTGGCATTGAGCTTTGGTTGGTCAAACATATATCGCAATCCACAGTGGTGTGTCATAAGTACAAATTTTCTTCCCAGGAGGTAATGCCTCCACATTTTCAAGGTGTGCAGTATGGCGGCCAGCTCTAGATCATGGGTCACATATTTGACTTCATGCTCATTTAATTTTCGGGATTCATAGCAGATCACACTTCCTCCCTACATAAGGACTCCTCTGAGCCCTTCCTTACAGGAATCTGTGCACACGAGGAAGTCAGCTTCAGAATTGGCGATCTTCAGTATGGGTGCGTGGGTCAGTAGATGTTTCAGGGTTTGAAATCTTTCTTCACATTTTTGTGTCCACGTGAATTTTCCCCCCTTCTTCTGGAGGGTAGTGATTGGACTCCCAATCTTGGAGAATCATTTTATAAATATCCTATAGTATCCTGCCAAGCCCATAAAGGATATGATATCCAAAAAATTCTTCGGGGTAGGCCATTCCATGATAGACCCGATCTTATCAGGGTCTACCACTACCCCTTCTTCAGATAGGACATGGCCCAAGTAATGTATCTTCTTTTGGAAAAAGTCACACTTGCTAAATTTGGCATAGAGCTGATGTTCTCTTAGCACTTGAAGCACAAGCCTAAGGTGTTCCTCATGTTCCTCTCTATTCTTGGAGTAAATTAATATGTCGTCAATAAAAACCAACACAAATTTGTCTAGGAATTTGCTGATAACATTGTTCATCAAGCAAATAAAAGTGGCAGGGGCATTGGTCAATCTATATGGTACTACCACAAACTCATAGTGACCATATCTCGTCCTGAAGATAGTTTTATGGATGTCTTCGCCCTTGATTCAGACTTGATGGTATCCAGATCTCAAGTCAATCTTCGAAAAGATAGAGGCACCTCCCAATTGATCGAACAAGTCATCGATCCTGGGTAAGGGGTACTTGTTCTTTATGGTTACCTTATTGATTTGTCTATAATCTATACACAGTCGGAGGGTACCATCTTTCCTTTTCAAAAACAGGACTGATGCTCCCCATGGAGACACACTAGGCTGGATATAGCCTCTGTCCATCATTTCTTTCAGCTGTAATTTAAGTTCAACTAGCTCAGGTGTGCTCATCCTATAGGGTGTCCTAGACACTGGCACCACTCTTGGTGCAAGTTCTATTGAGAAGTCGATGTCCCCTATCGGAGGTAAACTCTGTACCTCTTCCGGAAATACATCTCTGTATTCTCTCAATGTGGGGTGGTATTCGAGGCTGGTTTTTCACCTTCAATTGTTTTCAACATCTGTATTGCATATAGTGGACATCATTTTCTGCAATACTTTCTCATTTGAAGAGCTGATATTTGTCTCACCGAGACAAGTTTTGGGATTCCTTGGAGGGTTATTTTTCTTCCTTCTTCACTTACACATTCCATGGTTTTATGGTAACAGTCCAGTTTGGCTTTGTGGGTGGCTATCCAGTCCATACCAATCAACAGATCATACGATCCCAGGGCTAATATGTTAAGGGTTGCTTGGGTGGGGAATTCACCCATAATGAATTGGCAGGCTGGTATGACCTCCACTACCCTTCTTTTGGTGCCAGTGGCTAGTTGTACCCACCATGGATTGGCGTTTTTATGTGGCTATAGTTTACATTTATCAACAGCCTTAGGGGCTATATAACTCAAATTTGAACCAGGGTCAATCAAAATAGACACTAGATGGTTGGTGATCATACCTTCGATTTCCACCACTGAAGCTTGGTGGTCAGCTTGGTTACTATCCAAGGCTACATAAATTTTTGGTACGCCCCTAGCCACGTTATTGATAGTGGTATCTTCTTGAACGTTGTAAATTCTTCGGTTGTTCTGTTGTCGGTGCAAGCAGTCCCTTAGTAGATGTTGTTCTTGACAACCCCAACATTTCAAAGGTTCTCTCTTTGGGTTATCAGTCTTTACTGGGCCAGATCCAGAAAGTTTATTTCTTCTCAAGGAGGGAAAGTTCTGCTGGTGTACACTTCGGGCTGGGAAGCTCATCCTTGAGTTCTTTTTATAGTCCTTAAATCTTGGGGATTTAAACCCCCTTTTCTGGAATCCTGAACTATTCTTCTGCTTTCAGCCTTCGCGAGGTCTTGTCCAATGCCCAAGCTGTTCATAACAATATCTTTCCTTTTGGATAGCATCTTCTAGGGTCTTTGGTTCGTCAAATTCAATCCTGTTCTGAAAGTCCTTAGGTAGTCCACTGATAAATTGTTGCACCTTTGCCTTTTCTGCTTTTATGTAGGGTACATACCTCAACAACCTGAGGAATTTGCTGACATATTCCTCTATGGTGAGTTTCCCCAACTTGAGTTCATATAATTCCTTATCCTTTTCGTCGAAGTATTTTTCCGACATATATTTCTTCCTAAAGTATTTCTCAAACCGTTCCCAAGATAGGTCTTCTTCGTGAATCTTTTTTACATTCTTAAGGTCTTCCCACCAAATGGAAGCCTTTCCATTCAAGTTGAAGGTGGCTACTCGGGCCTTCAAGTTTTCTGACAAATCATGGACTCTGAAATACTTCTTTAGTCTGAGCAGCCAGGCCTCTGCTTTCTCTCGTTTCTTTATTTCACCGTCGAAGGAGGGTGGTTTGGCCTTTTTGAACTCTTCAAGATTATGATTCTTGGAAAAAAATTCGCTTCTTTCATTTTCTAATGGGAATGAGAACTAGTTCTACTGCTAGAGGATCCCTCTGAGTCGCCATCTTCCTTTCCAGAATAATTGTCCAACGCTTGTCCCTTATCTCTGGGGTGGACCTTTATCGAGGTGCTCCTCTCAGTGTGGCCACTAACATGACCACGTTTCTGTATCTCAAGTTCACGTTTCAATTGTCTTTGTATGTCAGATAAGCTCTGCAGTAAAACTGCATTAATTTCCGTTTGCTTCTCTTGCTCTTTTATCATCCTCTCGTTGTCAGCCTTACAGCTCTGCAATTCGACCATAAGGCTCCTCACAGTCTCAGCTTGATCTGGAGGGTTCCCTACCATCCTCCTTTCGTCATACTCTTCGTCTCTATTGTAGGAGCCCTCCCCCACTTCATGGTGAGTCACCATTCTATACGCCTGTAATTTCCCGCGGTTGATCTTTCACTTGTGTGTAAAAGAAAAATGTTGGTTGTTAGTCAGTATTTATATTCATTTATGACCAGTACATAATTCATATTTTTCACATGCACACACACAATAGGAGTTTTCATTCTTAACCTCGACTTGTGATTAAGGGGGTTAAGATAGAGGGTTACTCCTTTTAGGAGTACTCCGAATGGAGTCTCTACGCAACTCGTTCATGAGCCCAGGCCAAGTGTTGTAACCCTGCTTTGATACCAATTTGTCACACACCCACTACGTGAGCTAAGATTTTTCACCTTTTTCTTTCTTCTTCATTATCGAGGGATAGAGTTCCCGAATTCTTACAAGGTTCTGGTGTAGGCTATGTCTTCCAATAGGGACCTTCACCCAGCCAATTCATAGGTTCTTTTGTTGAAAATCCGTCTTGTACAATTCATGCACCAAGTGTAGGATTTACTTCCACGTTTCCATCGGTTGTGACCCCAAAATAAGTCAAGAGGCACCTTTCGCATTTCAGGACTTCAGACACCGGGAGTTCGAAATGCAAGGGGGTCGAATCCTTCAACACTGCGAAACCCGAAATCCTATTCACACCAAGCCTGCTCTGGGATTTCACCTACCAGGACATCGCGTAGCAGGATTTCGTGATGTATGGAGACGAGGGTTCATACCCTTCGGTCTCCCGGGTGCCACAACACCGAAGCCCATATATCTTCTAGGCTCATTTTGGGGTTTCGCGAGTCGGGAGTTCGCGATATGCGAAGACAAGGAGTTTTCCCTTGAGTATCCCGGGTGACGAAACACCGAAATACCAAACTCTAGCCACACTATACTATTTCGGGGTTTCTCACATCCGGATTTCACGATATGTGAGGATGAGGGGCCTCTCATCTAGGATATTTGGGAGCCGAAACTCCGAAGCTCATATATATATGCTACGCTCGTTTCGGGGTTTCGCAAGTTGGGATTTCACGATGTGCGATGACAAGAAGTCTTGCATCTGAGTTTCCCAGGAGCCGAAACTTTGAAATGTCGATATATATATATACACACACACACACACACACACACAACGCTAAGTTCATTTCGGGGTTTTGCAAGTCAGGATTTCTCAACTGGAAAATACAAGGAACTGACCCTTAGGATTCTCGGGTACTGAAATGCCGACACATCAAACTCTAGCCATGCTATTATCATTTTGGGGTTTCGCGAGTCAGGATTTTGGGACTAGCGAGTACAAGAGACTTGCCCTTAGATATCCTGGGTGCCGAAACACTGAAACACCGTATCTCATCCGCACTAGACCTTTTCGGGGTTTCATACTTCGAGATTTCGTGACTAGAAATTACAAGAGAACTTACCCTTAGGTATCCTGGGTGCCGAAACACCGAAACATCAAGACTCTAATTCATGCTAGACCTTTTAGGGGTTTCATACTTCAGGATTTCATGACTAGCAATTACAAGAGAACTTACCCTTAGGTATCTCGGGTGTCGAAACACCAAAACATCAAGACTCTAATCCACACTAGACCTTTTTGGGGTTTCATACTTCGGGATTTCGCGACTAGCAATTACAAAAGAACTTACCCTTAGGTATCCCGAGTGCCGAAACACCGAAACATCAAGACTCTAATCCACGCTATACCATTTTGGAGTTTCGCAAGTCAGGATTTCATGACATGAGAAGACAAGGAAACTTTCCCTTGGGTATCCCAGGTGCCGAAACGTTGAAACACCAAACTCTAACCGCGCTATACTATTTCGGGGTTTCGTAAGTCGGGATTTTGCGACATGCGAAGACAAGGAAACTTGCCTTTGGGTTTCCCGATTGTCGAAACTCCAAAACACCAAAACTTATCCACGCTAGACTATTTCGGGGTTCCACATATCGGGATTTGGCGTCTGGAAAGTACAAGGAAACTTACCTTTAGATAGCCCGGAAGCCGAAACAACAAAACACCAAAACTTAGGGAATCATTCTTTCTTGTTCAAGGTTTCCAAACTTAGGCCATAAAATCCTCCAACGGATCCTTGGGTAATTATCACCATGTTGGGTGACCTGATGGAAGGGTATCCTTAGATTATTGAGCTATGAACTTTGTGACAGGGGTAAGGTAAGCTTAAATACTTACTTAAAAATGGTAGTCCCTTCCAGAAACTCACTCCGGCTCTGGAATATGATGGAGCTTCCTGGAAGGAGGTGCCTTCGGGAAAATAAAACCAGGGCATATCATGGGTCATGAACATGGGACAACTCTCCAGGGAACGAGCTCAAATATGAACTTATACATTGTATGCGTAAATCGATTATAGTATAATTATAAGCACACATTCCTTTTTGCTGATCGAAATACCAGGCAAACACTTCTATACAGAAATCAATCATTTATAAGTGTAAAAACATGAGTATGCATCCATTATATTTAATTCAAGATGCGAGATGTAAAAACTTATCAGAAATAACACCAAGTGTGGCATGACTGCTGAGAGGGGTGCTCGTTTCCACCCGTAGGCTTAGCGACTCCAAATGGATTTACCACTAGCCACCCCCAAGCTAGACCACGATGCTTTGAGACTCAATCTCTTACTTCCCGCTTGTCGGATGTCCAGGACGAAGGTTACTCTCCTTCTCCTCTGCTCATGACTCACTGTATTTTTTTTGGAGTTCCTTTGGTTCTCCTTCTGCGATTCTTGTCGCATGCCCCCTCCACACATTTCCTTTCTTGCTTTGTCTTGCAAGGTTGTGTGTGGCATGAATTCCCCCGCAGTGGTCAGGTTTGAGGGATTCTACGGATGGGTGGTTCACCCCCATCCCCTCATTAACTCATGAAGAGCCTCCCCAACTACCATCCTAGTGAGTTATTCATTCAAGGGCCAGAGAGCAACTTTGGTCTTTGGGCCAGTAAAGACCAACATGGTATTGGTTCAGTGGAAGTTAATGCCACCATTCCAGGTGCCTTCCACCACCTTTCATCAGCCATCGTGGTCTCTTTTTCAGCACATTCCCCTCTCAACAATCATGCAACATATATATACACACATCATTTACATTCATCGACCCTTTATATAGGTTCCGTCAAATCACACATTCACATCTTGGAGTTTGCCATAATTCTTGGCCAATATAGTTATTTTTACAGACTAGGGGAAACATGGTGTTACAAAGTGGAGCTTCTAAGTTTTTCTATGTAAACTTTTGGTGTATAGAGGGTTGTACTTATTTCCCTTTGGTCCATCTCAAAGTATTTTGCTTCATGCTTGGGGTTTTATTTTATTTTTTCAAATTTTATTTCTTGTGATGTACATGTGATTTGAAATGTCTTAGTTTTTCTTTACTAGAAAAATGACTATTTATATAGATTGGTAGAAATGTTTGGTTTTGGGTTTGGGTTTTATAGGTTGGTACTTGAGTTTTTGTTTTTCATTCTTTTTCTTGTGGCTTTAGTAGTGTATTTATTTCTACCTTTCTAGTTGTTAATATGACCTAAACATGGCTTGTAGAAAGAAGAGACTGCATAAATTCACTAGAGGAAAGGATTCAAGGATGCAACATGTAATAAAGATAATGCTATTCCTATCGATCTTTTGTTACATTTCTTGAAGGGTTAATTGGAACTTTCCATTCATTGTGCAATAATTTGAATGTAATTTGAATTGTTGCTACATTCCAAGCTACATGTAAATATGCTCCTACAACATGTGTTGTCAAGAAGCTTCATAGATATCACCATGGTATTATAGCTCTTCAGTATGTACACTTGTTTTGAATGTGTACAATGAATGCTTTTGGATTATGTTATTTGTTCCTATCGTCTTCTTCTATCTATTATATATATATATATATATATATATATATATATATATATATATATATATATATAT
>ML782093.1:449983-476766 GCA_009831015.1 Picea engelmannii | reverse complement strand
CAAATTATTTAATTAAATAAACAAATTTAAAAGTATGAGAAGAATACATATTTTTTAATTTGAAAGCTACCCTTTCAAAGGTTTTCATGGAAAATTGTCGAGTACTTCAAGGTAAGACTTAGATTTTCATAGTAAATGGTTAAAAAGCCTTAGTCAAGGGTATACATAGCATACTTTTGGATCCACTAGCATAGATCTCCTAGGACACCAAAGGTTGTAGGACCTATCTAATCTGATTTTTATTCTTTGGTAGACATATCTTCTCTTACAAAGTCATGCAGTGCTAGCTCTTTAGGAGGCCACATAGGCCTATATTGTGTGGTTTGTCTAAAGATAGTAACTTGTGTGCCATCCATGCCAAGAGGGTGACCATGGTGATAAGATGTTTGACTTTAAAATTTTTATATGTAATAGATGAAGTTTTCGGTTTGATTTATATATTTTGTATCTATATTTGATAAGGGGGACCCTTCGCAAAAATACATTGTAGATTGCCGGATTTTCTAATGTTCTATAATTAAATTTTAATTTGAGTTTTATGGAGATTATGTACATGAAATAATTTGACATCCCATTAAATTCATAAACTTGTGACTTAATTGTGATTGTTTTATTTACTCTTATTCAAGTTTTTATTGAAATTTAATTGGTGAGCTTATGATGATGTCCAGGATGATTAATTCTTGTATAAACATGAACCATAGAACATGTTTAGAATGTAAAAGAAGGGAATTTTACTTGTTTATGTGTTTTGGAAACATAGTGCTTCTTGTTATTTTACAAGCAATTCATTAACGTATTGCTGTATTGGTTAGCAATAGATTTCAATTTGTTAATTGTATTTATCTCAACTCGTTGGGATGAATGATTGTTAACATTCCAACCCATGTTCAATTCTCGCAAGTGATATGTTCAAGACTTAACAAGTATATTGTTGTAATGGATTCTTGTGAGGCTCTCTCTCTCTCGTATATTTTACAATGATCTCTATTTTTCTTAAACGAGAGAAGGTGGATGCATTCTACAATGATTGGTATATTTTTATTGAGAATTTTATAGAATTCTACAAATCTATAATGACAAGTACTTTTTTATTAAGAAGTTGATAGAATTATACAACTCTCTCTCTTTCATTCAAAGAGTGTTCTCTCACTTGTTCATTGAAAGAGTGCATTCTAAAACTCAACAATGTGTTCCCCACCTCAATATATTCTCATCTAGAGAAGTCTACTATGTATATGCTTTTAGATGTTTCATTTTTCTTTGTACATTGGGATGAGATCAAATATATAAAAGGAATATTCATATCTGTAGCATACCCAGTTCCCTTATCTTGTATTTGAGTGGATGGGGCACTCCAAAAATAGTCCAATTATATGAAACCTGTATTCTAATGTGAAATTAATGCAATTATGGAAAACATTTCAATTTATGAAACTATAAATATGAATGCAAGTTTTCTAGTGAAATTCATTTCACATAAGCTAAATTAAATTTATCTAAGAGGGAGAAAATCATAAAATAAAAAATTAAGTCATATATAGACATAAACAAAAATATTTTTGAAATTCATAAACAACCTTGACATACTTATATTTCAAATAACTAATCATCAATTGACTCCAAATTTAGACCATTCAACACAACTATAAGATGTTTTTAATAGGTTTTTGTCGTATAGGGCATCCATGGGTTGAATCTATGAATCTAGAAGAATGAAATCCTATGAGTTGGAATTAATTCCTCTTACTGAGTCTAATTTCTATAACTCTTAGGACATATTCTCACTATAAAAATCCCAATCAACCCACCCTCTTTCCCCTCATATTTGCAAGAGTAAGAATGGGATCCCCTTCCCTACTAAATAGCCCCTTAAGCTACCACAATTCCCTCTCGTGCTTCAACATAAGATGACCACGTAATATTTACTATTGGGAACCAGGGAATTAGGCTATAAATAAATTTTCTGAACAATATCCATAAACACATGTAAACATACTAATTGTTTTCACCTAATTCATGGTAGGAATTTATAGTAGCATAAGTGTAGAGAGGAAAACCACAGGAATAATGCATGAGAACCCACTTTCATGCACAATGTAATGGTTTTTGTTTGCATGGTAACAAGATATCATGTGTCTTGATGAGAAGTCCATGTATCTCCCTTTTAGGCAAAACATATTAAGGTGGGCGAATGATTAAATAATCATAGATAAAATATTTAGAGACTTATGATAAAAGTGGGGAAACAATAAAATAACAATATTTATGCTTAACCCCCTGATCCCTCTTTCTTTCCCTCTTATAGATTCATATCTCCCTTTCTTTTTCCTTCTTTATTTGCAACGAATAGTATATTTATATTATATATCAATGTATATATTTACAAATCCTACAATCATTCTTTACTTAGGCCACATGTATCTAACTTTATGCATTTCATCATTACATATTTATTCATAACCTAGTGGTCAAAATGGGATTATTAAATTCCCCTCCCCTTTTTGATTTAATCTATTTTCGATGCAATTTTAGTGCTATGTACAATATCAAAGATTAATATCCAAAGCATCAAAACAAATGTTTGTATTCTTCCATCATAGCATCATCTATCCCCATGTTCCCTTATTGGGTTTGTAATGGCTCCATTGGAATGTTTTCTATGGTAATTTTTATGGATCTATACTTTTCTTAAAGTGTAGAAGCCTCGGTGAATCTTTCTAATTCTCAAAATGATAACTATAAAATGTTTGGTGATATTTGGTAAAAAAATAAAATTTCTCTATATTTTATATAGTTTATTTAAACTTTTGGTAATTTTTAAAATAAAATAATTTTATCCTATAGAATTTGGGAAAATTGTTTTAGAAAAAATTGAAAGTGGTGAACCCTTTTTGGAAAAAAAACATGGAAAATTGTCCCATGATCGAAATTTAAACCCTAAAAGTTTCCTTTCATTCTCAATGGCTTTGTTATGGAGAAAAATGACCCTATATCTAAGATGTAAATTGATTATTTCTTAAATTATCATTTCATTTCCACTTGGATGAAAGACAATCGTTGACACAATTAGGAGGATGTAGATACTTTTTCAATAAATATACATGAAATACAATATGATCCTTTATGCTATAAAGAAATGTAAGGATACATGCAACATGTCCTATCCAATCCAGGGTTTCAAAAGGTCTAAAATATCTCAGTGCTAGCTTAGTACAACTCCCCATATTCAAAGAAATTTTCTTTTGTTTAACTATTAAAAACACATTCTCCCCAAGTTTTAATTCCCTTTGTATTATTCCTTTATATACATACCTTTTTTTCCTATCTTGTTATACCTTCAAGTTTACTATGATCTTGGCTACCCATTGTTGCATTTCCTACAAAATATTTAGCCCAAGTACCACTATGTTAGTTGGGTTATTTAAACTTACTAAGGTGTTGCATTTTTTCATGCAAAGATTCAAATGGACTTATCTTTAGTGAGGCATGATATCCACTCTTATATGAAAACTCCACTAAACATAAACAATCCTCCCACTTGGATGGTTTATCCATTATATACATCCTCAACATATCTTGAATTAGTTGATTAATTCTCTTTGTTTTCCCATCACCCTATGGATGGTCTGTTGTATTAAAACTTAGATTTGTGTCAAAACCCTTGAATAATCCCTTCCAAAAGTTCAAAGTGAACTTCCAATATATGTCTAAAACTATTGCCTTCGGTATTCCGTGCAATATGGAAACTTCTTTCATGTAGATTTGTACTATATTTTTTGCCTTGTGGATTGACTTAATTGGAATGAAGCAACAAAAGGTTGTCAACTTGTCCACCACTACCATGACAAAGTTATGTTGCCTCATTATTTTGGGTAAGTTTAAATCTATGGTCACCTGTGTTTGTTTTCATTATGGTAACGGTAATGGTTCTAGAAAACATGCTTGATGACTATGCTAAGATTTTACTCTTTGAAATTCCATATATTTGGCTATATACCTAGAAATACAATTTTCCATTCCTCTCCAAAACTATTGAATCCTTACTGTTGTAATTGTTGGTACCAATGATATGCAACATATTGAATATCATGGATTCCATTGAATATAATTGTCCTTAATTGAAAAGAACATGTAACTAAAACTCATATTTTTATGCATAATAATTCCATCATCTTCTATATTATAATCTATATAATTTTCCTATAAATTTTCTTGTTGTAATTCTTATTTTCCTTTAATACACTGCTCATTTGATCTAATAGCTTCAAGAATTATTTTTTCCAAACTTTATTTACATATGTATTGCACGAATACTTTTGTTGAGAGAATCAACAACCCAATTCTATTTTCCTTTAATACTCTTCATATCAAAATCAAATTCATAAAGAAATTTCAACCATATTGTTTTCTTGGCATTTAGGTTTTGTTGCATAAATAGTTTAGACCATAGTGATCTATTCTTAACTAAACTTTTCTCCCCCATCAAATAATGCCTCCACATATATAATTCATGCACAATGAAAATAGGTTGTAGGTCATGTGTGAGATCATTTTTACCCTTCTCGTCAAATTATTTGGACTCATAATAGATTTAATTCCTATTTCAAGTGAGAATTCCACTAGTTCACTCTTTACATACATTAGTGTATACCACATAATATTCTTTTGGATCAACAAATTTTAGAAACAATGAACTAGTGAGGAATTATTTTAATATCGGGAAATATTCCTCCAAACGTTTTGGTATCCATTCAAATTGAATTCCTTTCTTCTATGATGATGGGCATGTGCAATATAATGATGGTCTCTCATGACACTTTAGTGAGAATGCAAATATGGAAAAACAAGAATATGTTAAATTGGATGGATTATTCAAGGTACTTTTATAATGAATTTGAGTATTGTGTAAAAACATGAAATGTAGGAAATTTAATTATCTTTCCAAATATATAATTTTTATTCATATAAATTATGAATAACTTTGTGAAATTTGAGTTTTCCTAACAATGACCTATGTTATAAGGTAAAAAATATATGGTATATGTGTTAAGCCCTAAATAGTGGCACATTACCCCTTAATTGGGCAATATTACATTAGTAATGTTATTTCATTTATGTTGGATTGGGTCCATTAGTTGTAATTATACCTCCTAGTCTCCTATATATACCAAGGAGACCTCTTCATTTGGAATCATCTGGTATTTGGAAAATTATCGGGCGTATAAGGAGGTTGCCCCCTCGAAGAGGCTTATTATCTGAAATTATCTCTTTGTCAAGGCATTGAGTACTTAGTCTGAGTTTTTTTTATTCTATTTTGATATTTGGTTTTTAACATTTGGTATCAGATCTCAAGGTCTTGGGGTTTCACTGCTGCATCCAAGACACCTTGGAATTTGATCTATAACTTGTTTTATACGACGTTTTAGAAGGAACCCCTTGGAGGATACTTAGTAGACGGATCAAGGTACGTGGGGTTCAAATTTCATCTCTTGAGGAATTACAATTTTAGAGATAGATCTTGTGTAAGATAGGATTCTGGAATCATCTTGAATTTAGCCATCACAAAATTTTCTCGATAAACGTTTTTCTGTGATGTTTCAGACCCTGAAAACCGAAGGATATTCACAGAAATTATCAAGGTAGTTGTGATAAAAATTTTAGCTTCTGGGTATCTTACTTTTGTATATACACCCTATGTAAGATAGGGTATCTAACTAGTCATATTAACTAGTCTCAAATACGTGTTCTGGGTAAAACAATGATATATTATTCAGTGAGTATCTAAATTAAGTGAGACCATTTGCATTGGATAGTGGACATTCTTTCGTATTTTTGGTTCATGTTTTAGAATCAAATATCATATATTGTTCTCTTGGAACTCTTTATAAGTACTCTCTCCTAAAGAGGACAAAAATCAAAAGGGTGTCGGAAATTTACCATAACTTCCACTTGTCACATCTAATTTTGATCAGACCTATGGAATTGCAAAGAAGACATATCAGAGAACTACAAAAAGATTTTTTTAGACCTAGAATGTAACATCTCACTCTGGCGCACTGAGAAAACTTATTCTTTGAGGA
The DNA here is from genome assembly GCA_009831015.1 of Picea engelmannii. Classification (NCBI taxonomy): domain Eukaryota; kingdom Viridiplantae; phylum Streptophyta; class Pinopsida; order Pinales; family Pinaceae; genus Picea; species Picea engelmannii. The sequence continues at coordinate 470,683 of ML782093.1, read as the reverse complement.
AACCTTCTCGCAAGTGATCCAGACTATTATGATATTAAAACATTTATCCTTGATTATGATGCAATATGATATATGACATGATGTTTTACTGCTTTGACATAGATAGGTGCTATTGACTTGGTTTTACTGAGTGTGCAGGGTTGTTGACCTTGAGCATGTAGAGGCATCGACGGAACCCCTTGGACTCCAGATCGAGTCAGGGAGTGTGTTATTGGGGCTTGATTTTTACTCTGATTTTAGTACATTTGATATGATGTGGACATGTTCTGACACGATTGTTGATGATGCAGGATGACGATAGCTTGCCGACTAGACTCACATATGGAGTAAAGGGGCCACACATGACTACCAGAGAGGTTTAGGGAGAGGTGTGGACAACAACCCTGCCATAGCCTACTAGTACTCCCATCGTGGCTCGAACTGCAGGTTAACGATTACCTAGTTTGAGAGGACCCACGATGCCGTGAGGGAAGATTGTGACAATCGCTCACGATGATTCTAAGGGGCACACAATAAGGCGAGGGCCTTATTCCTTAGAATCCCTTAGTCTCCCACAAGTTCACTTGGCAGAGTGTTGACTCCAGGGGTTATTGATGTCTACCAATCAGTCAAGAGGCGAGTGGCACCCTTGGAGCACATGGTGCATCCTGAAGGGCATGTCGCACAAAATAAACAAGAGGCAAGTGGCACCCTTGGAGAACGTGGTGCATCCTGAAGGGCACGTCGTGCAAAAGAAACAAAAGAGGCAAGTGGCACCCTTGGAGCACGTGGTGCATCCTGAAGGGCACATCGCGCAAAAGAAACAAACAAGGTGAGTGGCACCCTTGGAGCACGTGGTGTGTCCTGAAGGGAACGTCGCATTGATGATGATGAAGGAACAAAACTAGATGGCCCTAAGACATTTAACACATTAAGAAATTCTTAAACAACTTCCCTAATTAAATGTCGCCTAGTTCAGAATCTAAGTTCTAAGTCTAAAACTTCTCTAGGGTAAAATTTTGTCTAACCTTAAGAACAAGACCCTATAAAAACAAAAATAAAAATTTAAACTAAAAATCACTTAAGTAATAGTTTTAGTCTTCATAAAAAAATTGGGGTAAAATGAAGAGAGTAAGAATTTAATTAAAATCAGTGGATTTAAAATTGTAAAGAAGAAATAAATTATTTAACTTGTGAAGTGTAAAAAGATATTAATTTAATAATAAAAGGAAAAGAGTAAATAGCGCAAATGCCATTTTGGCTCTAATAAAAAGGGGAAAGAAGGGAATAATAAAAATTAGGAAACCAAGGAATGGAGGAAACATAATAAAGGAAAGAAGGGAACTTAGGGTAAAAAGCGAGGTCAACTTAGTAAAGAATCTGCAATTAAGAACCTGCTAAATTAAACTAAATTAGCAACTTCTTTTAGGGAAAGTATTTAAACCTGTAAGAGAATCTAGGAACATTTAGGAGTAAAAATAGGAACAACCCTAGGTGGGTTAGGGAAATAAGACAAATTTAATAAATTAAAAAAAATAGTTAATGGAGAAATGTGGGGGATGGACAACACTTGTATGAAGGGGAATTATTAGAAGATTTTTATTAAAAATTAAATTAAATGAGATTTAGGGAAAGATGGAAGTTCTAAAACTCTATAAAAGAAAGGGAAGAGAAGGAAGAAAGGGGATCGGCTATTATCGTAACTTTACGCTACCAGATTTGTACTTGATTGATTACTTGTGGGGAGTTGGGTTTTTCCATCTCGGATAGGAGTGGTAGCTCAACCTTGCGAGGCGAGCTGGGGAGCTAGACGTACCATATGGATAGTGTGTGGCCCCTTTGCGGCTCAAGGGGATAAGGGGGAAGTAGAGTACCCCTAGCGATTGGTTGGGAGGTACCGGTGTAGTCTCGACGGTCGGCGAGCGGGAGCGGCAAGGAGTGCGCGGATGTCAGTCGAGGCAGGCGATAAGGCAATGGTATGTTTTTTTTTATTGTAGAATAGAATGCATTAGTATTATGATTTAGATCTGCAGATGTATTGGGTAGGTAAACTGTTGGTTAGCTTACGTCCTTCAGTATGGCCTTGGCGTTGGGTCATTATGTTTCCTTGTTGTTATTTTCTGCACCTTGAATGTAAGGAATTGATCTTCAAACTGCCTCCTTTTAATGACCTACATTGCTTTCTTCAAACTTGGGAATCGAGTCTGTTGGGTTCCAATCCTTATTCATTAAGGAAGTAGATGCCAAGATCCTATTGAAGAGATTGAAATCTGTGTTGGGGTATTTAAGAGCTAGCTTGTACGAAAACCGAGTTGATCATGGAAATTAGAATCGTACGAGGTAGTGGAAGGAATGCATACAGAGTAATGCCTGAATTCTGTCGCTTGGGACTTGTGTTGATACCATGATATTTTCCCTGGAATATGATTTTCCCAAAATAAAATAATTCAATGATTTTTACAATGCTTGCTTATTTTATTTTTATTGTTAATTTTAGGAATTTTGTCCCTTCTGCTCGACGGATTACTTATAATTGACAACCCTTTTTTTCTTTTTCCATTAATTTAGTTGACAACGTTTTCCGTCGCCAGGAATTCCTATATGACTGTGTGTTTTTTTGGGAACCTGTAGATGCCCGCAAGTGAATGAGAGGCAAGGCTTTCTACCTAGCATTTTTCTTCTATCAGGCATGCATCTCCCCTTTTCTTTCGGACATAATTTAATAAAAATGATAATAGTATAGCCTTCGATCTATTGACCCAGCATTTCGTCCCTTATTTTTGGTTGCCCGATGATATATATTTGTTACAGCCAGAGGAGGTTAAGGGCCTTGTGTTACCTTGACTGTTACCTCTTGGCATTAATTTTTTTAATGAAAGAAAACTCTTGACATCTAAACTTCTTGACTGGAGTATAAAATGATAACGATAAGCTTGACGACGCCCCTTGCCAGATTACCCCATTTTTTCGAATTAGACATGGTATGTTGTTCTTGCATTGACCGTTACCTGTAGTATGGCAGCTTGATTGATTGTTAGAGACTGCGTAATTTCCTTTTTCAGAAAGCAATTTCATATTCCAGCGATTTCTCTGTGAAGTTTTAATGTTTCTCTGCATTTCTACTGTGTTTATAGCAATTCCTCTGCGTTTGATTGACGGGGAGGGGTGCACGTTTTGGTCCACAAATTTCAATTTGTGTTAATACAGTCATTTCTAGTGTCCGTCATAGCGATGCCCGTAATTTCTGTGTACGACAGTTTTGCGTGCCAATCTAGCTACGCCCTTGTCCTCTTGTTGACTGCGATTCATTTTTGTATGGCTGTGCCTGCTTGCCTTTTCTTCTTATTCTTACAGAGTTTCGGTTGATTTTGTTTCCTGAGTTGACTGCTGTGTATTTTTATTGTATATTTTTCATTGACCCTTCTAATATCTAGTCGATCTCTTTATTGATATTATTCTTATAATTATATGAAAGCCTAGTCGATCTCTATATTTGATATTATTCTTATAAATATATGCAAGCCACTTGACTTTAGTTGATCAACCAACAAGTTTAATTCATTACCCAAATTTTTGTGATTGAACCTTGTAAAGTTGTAATTTAATAACTAAGACCATGTTCCAATTAGAGCTTGCATTTTGCAACATTACTTTAAGGTTGTTTGCAAGGAAAACATAAAGTGGTTAAGTAAATATTTTGTTGATAATAATTTCTTTTAGTAAGGTAAATTGTTTGGATTAACATGTATTTCATATATCTAATAATAATTTATTAAATAGAGGAGATGCTCTTGGAACTCTTGAGCTCGTGTGTGTTTTAACTTTTACTCATCTTTTAAACCTTGAACTATCCTTAAGACTTGTCACCTTAAGTGCTTGTTATACTAACTCTTTGGGAAGGTAAAGGAACCTTAGTGTCATTTTTTATGAGTTAACAAGTGACCTTTAAAAAAATATTCTTATGAGGGATATTGGATGATTTTACTTATTTTGAGAGAACCATTTTATCTACATTGATTTTTGTATATCATCAACACATGTAATTAACACTTCTTAAATTAATTATTACTTAAAGATCTAGACTACATATATTTGACGCCAAGTTGATATAGATGGGATACTTACAAGGCATTCATTACTTGTATCCTTCATTATAATTTTGTCAAGATAAAGTAACTTGTTCTAATTAAAGATATTTGGGACTGCAATCATGACAATCTAAAATGATTAAACTTTTCCATCCTCATTTGTAACTAGATTATTCTATGATGAGATCGATGATCGCAGACTCAGTTGATTAAGCTAGATGCTTAGATTGTTGTGATCTGTTGTAAATCGGATTTCTTGCACCTTGTAGATAGAATGATTAATTTATTTATGTTCTAATGCGCTAACAAACCTTGATGACGATGGATTGATTTAGAACTAGATTAGTAACGCGCAGTTAATTAAAGTTAATGTACGATGAATTACAGTAAAGTTTACTCTCCCCCTTGGTTTAATTGAATTTGGTTGATAGAACGAATCTTAGTTAATCATTGATGTTGGTAGACTTAGCATTTTAGTTTTGGTATTGATTGTGTCGAGCGAGATGTAGACACCTCCATGTTCCTCAGAATAGTCGCTAGCCCTAAGACCTTAAATGGTTAAAATCGAAGGGAACCTGGGCTTGAGCATTGTTTATGTGTCTTGGAGGTTCTAACCATTGTAGGGTAGGACGGGCGGGTAGTCAGTCTTATTATTTTGTTGGTTGAATGTTGTTATTTGCTGGAAGATGTTGTTGTGCGTCTTAGATCTCTAGGTTGATATCGGAGTTGCATGCATCATGATTCGTCATCATGTGGCGGCGCCGAGTATAACGTCTTGTTACCTTTGTACACCCGCACACACACAAAAAAAAAATTGCACTTGTTATAAGAGGTTTGTCGACGTAATGAGGAGGATCGTTACTTGGGATCGCTGCGACTTTCGTTGACATGAATTGATTATACTGTTGCTAATTGAGTTGATTGTGTGCGTGCAGGTAATCATGGTTAGAGGATGTCGCGGAGGTAGACGACGGGGTGCTCGGGGAGGGGGCATGATGCCTCCAGTAGCATCCATGCCTAAGGGGTCTACCCCCAGGGAGACGAGCAGGTTCTCGAACAGGAGCAGATAGCAGTTGGCGATGTGGTCGGGATGATGAGATCTTTTCAGTGCATGTCTGAGGCACTGATCAACTGTTTGGACAGAGATGAGGCCAGGGCGCCGACACCCGCTGAGGTTCCGCTACGTGCACCGACCGTTACTAGTAGCATTCACCGTGAACTCGAGAAGGTCAAATTTCCTGAGTTATTTGGTGCCCAGGATGGCGCAGCTGCCAAGGCATGGTTGGAGAACATGGCGATGTGCTTCACACTTCGTGATTATACCTCCAACATGAAGGTCCGCATGGTGGTCTTTCAACTGAAGGGGTGCTCTCTTCTATGGTGGAAGACGCTCCTACCACAACTGAACATGGCCATCAAAGACGTGTCATGGGAACTATTCGAGGAACGGTTCCGATAGAGGTATATTTTAGAGGAATTCATTAAGCATCAACTCAATGAGTTCAATTCCTTATGACAGGGAGGTCGTACGGTGCCCAAGTACGAGGCCCGTTTTATGGAGCTTCTCTGGTATGCTCCACACCTTAACACAAAGAAACTTAAGGTCAACCGGTTCTTGTTTGGCCATAACGACAGCCTACGTGCAAAGGTTAGGATTTTGACGCCTCAAACCTTGCATGATGTCGTCCAGAAAGCCCTCATAGAAGAGGAGGAGCTTATCAGTGGGGGTAAGACCAGGACTCCCATGAGACCAACAGGGAAAAGTTCATCTGGAACACTGTAGCACCAGACACCATAGAGACATACGTCGGGATATCGTGGCTTCTAGAGGGGATCTACTTTCACTACAACCCGACGACCGTCGCCTCAGCAGCGGACACCTTATCAAGGACCACAACATCAGAAGTAGCGTTGCCCATAGCAGTAGTAGATTAGGCCTTTTCAGCAGAACAGACCAGGGGTCTAGGCCAGTGAGTCGTCATCTTCTACTTCGGGTACTAGGACTACTAGACCGAAGAAGGGGTGTTGGACGTGTGGGGAGCCACACTACCAGCGCGATTGTCCTATGGAGAGGACCAGAGCATCTGGATTAGCCAGACCCACTACAGTGAGAGATATGGGCAAGGCCCATCGGATTCATGCAGCAGTGAATAACTGCCAGGTAGAGCACCAGTGGACTATGCTTGAGACGACAGGTACCGTCGCTGACCAGACCCTTAGTATTTTGATAAATCCTGGTGCTACCGAGAGTTTCAGTTCTGGTGCAACGCTAAAAAGGATTAAGGTAAAGGCAGTCGAACAGGACGAGTTTAGCTTCGTAGATATGCCTTCGGGAGCCAAACAGAAGGTTGGAGGAAAAGTTACGGCCTGTGCCCTTAACCTGGGAGAGTTTGTCACGAGGGTCAACTTGTACGTCACAATCTTAGGATCTTATGACGTCGTGATTGGTATGGATTAGTTGGAATTGCATGAGGCAATACTCAACTGTAAGATGAAATGGTTGAGCTTGGTTGATGATGAAGGACAAAGACATGTGATTGTAGGACGAAACCAAGGAGTTTCCCTGAGGTTCGTCTCTTCCTTACAGTTACGGAAGAGTATGCGCAAGGGGTGCAAGATTTATGCGATCCTTGCGCTAAACAAAAAGGGAGTAGTGGAAGGTCTAGAATACCTTCTAGTGGTGAAGGAGTTTGCGGATGTATTTATAGAGGAGTTACTTGGGATGCCGCCAGAAAGGGAATTGGAGTTTACCATAGACCTAAAACCGGGGACTGAACCGATAGCAAGAATGCCTTATCGGATGTTGACCCCAGAGTTACAAGAGTTGAAAATGCAACTGAAGGAGTTGTTGGACCTGGGACTGATACGTCCTAGTGTGTCATCGTGGGGTGAATTGGTTGTTTTCATACAAAAGAAGGACTGATCATGGAGGCTTTCATTGACTACCGTCAACTAAACAAGGCCATGATCAAGAATCAATATCCCTTGATGAGAATTGATGATCTGTTCGATCAAATGAAGGGTGCGATGGTGTTCTCCAAGATCGATTTGCGATCAGGGTATCACCAGTTGTAGATCAAGGAGGATGACGTCCCTAAGACCGCTTTTAAGATGAGGTTTGGACATTACGAGTTTACTATTTTATCGTTTGGACTAACAAACGCCCCAGGATTATTTATGAGTTTGATGAATGGGGTGTTCTGCGAGTACTTGGACAAGTTCATCCAAGTGTTCATTGACGATATTTTGATTTACTCCCGTACGACGGAGGAGCATGACGAGCACTTGCGCTTGGTATTACAGTGTCTGCGAGAGCACAAATTGTATGGGAAGTTGTCCAAATGCTCTTTTTATCAATTGAGGATTCACTACTTAGGGCATGTCATCTCTAGCGAAGGTATCACCGTGGATCCAGCCAAGGTCGAGGCCATTATGGAATGGCCTGCGCCGACAAATGTCACGAAAGTGCGTAGCTTTATGGGTTTAGCAGGATACTATCGACGGTTTGTCGAGGGATTTTCGAAGATAGCAAATCCGATCATGGAATTGCAGAAGAAAAACAAGAAGTTTGTTTGGACCGAGAAATGCACAGAATCATTTCGAAGGCTTAAAGAGTTGTTGACAAAAACACTGATACTAAAGGTCCCTGACATGGACGCAGATTTCTTGGTATGCACTGACGCATCCAAGGAAGGTTTAGGCAGAGTCTTGATGCAAGACGGACGAGTGATTGCTTACATTTCGAGGAAAATGAGAAGGCATGAGGAGAACTACGTGAGGAACGATTTGGAGTTATTAGCCATCGTATATGCCTTGAAGGTTTGGAGACACTACCTTGTTGGACGACAATTTGAACTAAAGACTGATCATTGTGGACTACAACACATTTTTACGCAAAGCGACCTAAACGTGTGACAACGGTGTTGGTCGGAATTGCTTAGCGAGTACGAATTTGAGATTACTTACATAAAGGGAACAGTGAACCGAGTGGTGGATGCTTTGAGTCGGAGACCACGCATCGTTTTGGTGTTGCCTCTTCAGACGAATCTACGTGAGAAGATTCTCACTTTATAGCGTCACGATGACTGGTACAAAGGGGTCGAGGGTTTTATCAGACAAAACACAATGATGGTACCACGATATGAGGGATATTCATTTGATAGCGATGGGTTATTAAGGTTTAAAAGTCAGATTTACGGACCGCCAAACGACGAGTTGAGGATGTTGATCCTGAGCGAGGCTCATAGAGCAGTTTACATGGCTCACCCGGGAGTCACGAAGATGAGGGCATATCTTAAACCCTTATTCTTCTGGAGGGGAATGAAGGCCGACATAGTTAACTATGTGGCCAGGTGTCTGGAGTGTCAGCAGGTAAAGGTTGAACATAGACACCCAACAGGATTACTACAACCACATGCTATTCCGGAATAGAAATGGGAGGTCATTTCGATGGATTTTATTGTTGGATTGCCACTGACGACAAGGAGACATGACTCGATTTTCGTAGTAGTAGACACTCTGACGAAGAGTGCTCACTTTATTTCTGTTCGTACGACGTATCAGGCACCTGACATTGCTAGAGTTTTCATCAGTGAGATTGCGAGGCTGCATGGTGTGCCTAAGAGGATTATATCCGATCAAGGATCGGTGTTTACTGGATGATTTTGGACGAGTTTCGAAGGGGCCTTGGGAGCCCAACTTAACTTTAGTACTGCGTATCACCTGGAGACTGATGAACAGACTGAACGAACGAACGAGACCTTGGAGGACATGTTGCGCATGTATGTGATGGACCAACAAAAGCATTGGGAATAATTCTTGCCACTAGTGGAGTTCGCTTACAACAACAGTTACCAGAGCACCATTAAAATGGCGCCTTTCGAGTTTCTTTACGGGTGACCATGTCGAACTCCCTTGAGTTGGGATCGGCTTGAGGATAGGGTCCTGGTGGGACCAGAAGTGATCCAAGAAATGGAAGAGAAAATGCAAACCATAAGACAAAGGATTAAACAAGCGCAGGATTGACAGAAGAGTTGTGTCGATGCGCACCGAGTTGACCATAGTTACGAGGTCGGTGATCAAGTCTTCTTGCAGGTTAAACCGCATAAGAGTTCGATCAAGTTTGGAAAGGGAGCTAAACTCTCTCCTAGGTTTGTGGGACCTTTCGAGATTGTGGAGAGAAAGGGGCCCGTGGCCTATCAACTAGCCTTGCTTGATTCTTTGAGGCATATGCATGATGTTTTTCATGTATCTATTTTGAGACATTATATTAGTGATCCTACACATGTGATTGACATGAGTTCCTTGCAGGTATCAGATGAGGGAGTGCTCACAGCTGAGCCGATCCGCGTATTATATCATCGCGTTCAACAATTATGACGTCGAACGGTAGAATAGGTAAAAGTCCAGTGGGACAATTATAGTCTGCACTCGGCGACCTGGGAGGATGCATATGATATGCGCCAGAAGTTCCCATTTTGGTTTGATAGATAGACATATGATATTGTGATACACTTATTTCAGCATTTATACTAAGAAACTTCGGGACGAAGTTTAGACCAAGAGGGGGTGTATGTAACATCCTGCTCTGGTGCACTGTGAAAACTTATTCTTTGAGGAAACTTGCTCGCAAGTGATCCATACTATTATGATATTAAAACATTTATTCTTGATTATGATGTGATATGATAGATGACATGATGTTTTACTGATTTGACATAGATAGGTGCTATTGGCTCGGTTTTACTGAGTGTGCAGGGTTGTTGACCTTGAGGATGCAGAGGCATCGACGGAACCCCTTGGAATCCGGATCGAGTCAGGGAGTGTGCTATTGGGGTTTGATTTTTACTGTGATTTTAGTACATTTGATATGATGTGGACATGTTCTGACACGATTGTTGATGATGCAGGCTGACGATAGCTTGCCGACCAGACTCACATATGGAGTAAAGGGGCGACACACGACTACTAGAGAGGTTGAGGGAGAGGTGTAGACATCAGCTCTGCCACAGCCTACTAGCACTCTCACCATGGCTCAAACTGTAGGTTAACGATTACCTAGTTTGAGAGGACCCACGATGTCGTGAGGGCAGACTGCGACAGTCGCTCACGATGATTCTAAGGGGCATGCAATAAGGCGGGGGGCTTATTCCTTAGAAGCCCTTAGTCTCCCACAAGTTCACCTGGCAGAGTGTTGACTCCAGGGGTTATTGATGTCTACCAATCAGTCAAGAGGCGAGTGTCACCCTTGGAGCACGTGGTGCATCTTGAAGGGCACGTCGCGAAAAAGAAACAAGAGGTGAGTGGCACCCTTGGAGCACGTGGTGGATCCTGAAGGGCACGTTGTGCAAAAGAAACAAAAGAGGCGAGTGGCACCCTCGGAGCACGTGGTGCATCCTGAAGGGCACATCGTGCAAAAGAAACAAACGAGGCGAGTGGCACCCTTGGAGAATGTGGTGCGTCCTGAAGGGCACGTCGCATTGATGATGATGAAGGAACAAAACTAGATGGGCCTAAGACATTTAGCACATTAAGAAATTATTAAACAACTTCCATAATTAAATGTCTCCCAGTTCAGAATCTAAGTCCTAAGTCTAAAACTTCTCTTGGGTAAAATTTTGTCTAACCTTAAGAACAAGACCCTATAAAAAGAAAATTGAAAATTTAAACTAAAAACCACTTAAGTAATAGTTTTAGTCTTCATAAAAATTTTGGGGTAAAATGAAGAGAGTAAGAATTTAATTAAAATCAATGGAATTAAAATTGCAAAGAAGAAATGAATTATTTAACTTGTGAAGTGTAAAAAGATATTAATTTAATAATAAAAGGAAAAGAGTAAATAGCGCAACTGCCATTTTGGCTCTAATAAAAAGGGGAAAGAAGGGAATAATAAAAATTAGGAAACTAAGGAATGGAGGAAACATAATAAAGGAAAGAAGGGAACTTAGGGTAAAAAGCGAGGTCAACTTAGTAAAGAATCTGCAATTAAGAACCTGCTAAATTGAACTAAATTAGAAACTTCCTTTAGGGAATGTATTTAAACCTGTAAGAGAATCTAGGAACACCTAGGAGTAAAAGTAGGAACAACCCTAGGTGGGTGAGGGAAATAGACAAATTTAATAAATTAAAGAAAATAGTTAATGGAGAAACATGGGGGATGGACGACACTTGTACGAAGGGGGATTATTAGAAGATTTTTATTAAAAAATAAATTAAATGAGATTTAGGGAAAGATGGAAGTTCTAAAACTCTATAAAAGAAAGGGAAGAGAAAGAACAAAGGGGATCGGCTGTTAGCGTAACTTTACGCTGCCGGATTTGTATTTGATTGATTACTTGTGGGGAGTTGGGTCTTCCCAGCTCGGATAGGAGTGGTAGCTCAGCCTTGCGAGGTGAGCTGGGGAGCTAGACGTACCATCTGGATAGTGTGTATCCCCTTTGCAGCTCGGGGGGCTAAGGGGGAAGCAGAGTACCCCTAGCGATTGGCTGGGAGGTACCGGTGGAGTCTCGACGGTCAGCGAGCGGGAGCGGCAAGGAGCGCGCAGACGTCAGTCGAGGCAGGCGATAAGGCAATGGTATGTTTTTTTTTATTGTATAATAGAATGCATTAGTATTATTATTTAGATCTGCAGATGTATTGGGTAGGTAAACTATTGGTTAGCTTACGTACTTCAGTATGGCCTTGGCGTTGGGTCATTTCGTTTCCTTGTTGTTATTTTCTGCGCCTTGAATGTAAGGAATTGATCTTCAAACTGTGTCATTTTAATGACCTACATTGCTTTCTTAAAACTTGGGAATCGAGTCTTTTGGGTTCCAATCCTTCATCATTAAGGAAGTAGATGCCAAGATCCTATTGAAGAGATTGAAATCTGTGTCGGGGTATTTCAAAGCTAGCTTGTATGAAAACCGAGTTGATCATGGAAATTGGAATCATGGAAATTGGAAATTGGAAATTGTATGAAAACCGAGGAGTAATGCCTGAATTCTATCACTTGGGACTTGTGTTGATACCATGATATTTTCCCTGGAATATGATTTTCCCAAAATAAAATAATTCAACAATTTTTACAATGCTTTCTTATTCTATTTTTATTGTTAATTTTAGGAATTTTGTCCCTTTTTCTCGGCGGATTACTTATAATTGACAGCCCCTTTTTTCTTTTTCCATTAATTTAGTTGACAACATTTTCCATCGCCAGGAATTCCTAGATGACTATGTATTCTTTTTGGAACCTGTAGATGCCCACAAGTGAATGAGAGGCAAGGCTTTCTGCCCAACGTTTTTCTTATGTCGGGCATGCATCTCCCCTTTTCTTTCAGACATAATTTAATAAAAATGATAATAGTACAGCCTTCGATCTATTGATCCAACATTTTTCCCCTTCTTTTTGGTTGCCCGGCCGTATATATTTGTTACAGCCAGAGGAGGTTAAGGGCCTAGTGTTACGCTAACCGTTACCTCTTGGCGTTAATTTGTTTAATGAAAGAAAACTTTTGACATCTAAACTTCTTGACTAGAGTATAAAATGATAATGATAATCTTGACGACGTCCCTTGCCAGATCACCCCATTTTTCTAATTAGACCTACTATGTTGTTCTTGCGTTGACCGTTACCTGTAGTATGGCAGCTTGATTGATTGTTAGAGACTGCGTAATTTCCTTTTTCAGAAAGCAATTTCATATTCCAACGATTTCTCTATGAAATTTTAATGTTTCTCTGCGTTTCTACTCTGTTTAGAGGATAGAAATTCCTCTGCGTTTGATTGACAGGGAGGGGTCCACATTTTGGTCCACAAATTTCAATTTGTGTTAATACAGTGATTTATGGTGTCAATCACAGCGATGCCTGCGATTTCTGTGTACGATAGTTCTGCATTCCAATCCAGCTACGCCCTTGTCCTCTTCTTGATTGCGATTCATTTTTGTATGGCTGTGTCTGCTTTCCTTTTCTTCTTATTCTTACAGAGTTTCAGTTGTGTTTGTTTCCTGAGTTGACTGCTGTGTATTTTTATTGCATATTTTTCATTAACCCTTCTAATATCTAGTCGATCTCTTTATTGATATTATTCTTATAATTATATGCAAGCCTAGTCGATCTATATATTTGATATTATTCTTATAAATATATGCAAGCCACTTGACTTTAGGCGATCAACCAACAAGTTTAATTCATTACCCAATTTTTTGTGATTGAACCTTGTAAAGTTTTAATTTAATAACTAATACCATGTTCCAATTAGAGCCTGCATTTTGCAACATTACTTTAAGGTTGTTTGCCAGGAAAACATAAAGTGGTTAAGTAAATATTTTGTTGATAATAATTTCTTTTAGTAAGGTAAATTGTTTGGATTAACATGTATTTCATATATCTAATAATAATTTATTAAATAGAGGAGATTCTCTTGGAACTCTTGAGCTCATGTGTGTTTTAACTTTTACTCATCTTTTAAACCTTGAACTATCCTTAAGACTTGTCACCTTAAGTGCTTGTTATACTAACTCTTTGGGAAGGTAAAGGAACCTTAGTGTCATTCTTGATGAGTTAACAAGTGACCTTTAAAAAAATATTCTTATGAGGGATATTGGATGATTTTACTTATTTTGAGAGCACCATTTTATCTACATTGATTTTTGTATATCATCAACACATGTAATTAACACTTCTTCAATTAATTAGTACTTACAGATCTAGACTACATATATTTGATGCCAAGTTGATATAGATGGGATACTTATAAGGCATTCATTACTTGTATCCTTCATTATAATTTTGTCAAGATAAAGTAACTTGTTCTAATTAAAGATATTTGGGACTGCAATCATGACAATCTAGAATGATTAAACTTTTCCATCCTCATTTGTAACAAGATTATTCTATGATGAGATTGATGATCGCAGACTCAGTTGATTAAGCTAGATGCTTGGATTGTTGTGATCTGTTGTAAATCGAATTTTTTGCACCTTGTAGATAGAATGATTAATTTATTTGTGTTCTAATGCGCTAACAATCCTTGATGATGATGGATTGATTTAGAACTAGATTAGTAACGCGCGGTTAATTAAAGTTAATGTACGATGAATTACAGTAAATTTTACTCTCCCACTTGTTTTAATTGAATTTGGTTGATAGAACGAATCTTAGTTAATCATTGATGTTGGTAGACTTAGCATTTTAGTTTTGGTATTGATTGTGTCGAGCGGGATGTAGACACCTCCATGTTCGTGAGAATATTCGCCAGGCCTGAGACCTTAAATGGTTAAAATTGATGGGAACCTAGGCTTGATCGTTGCTTATGTGTCTTGGAGGTCCTAACTATTGCAGGGTAGGACGGGCGGGTAGTCAGTCTTATTATTTTGTTGGTTGAATGTTGTTCTTTGCTGGCAGATGTTGTTGTGCATATTAGATCTTTAGGTTGATATCGCAGTTGCATGTGTCATGATTCGTCGTCATGTGGCAGCGCAAAGTATAACGTCTTGTTACCTTTGTACACCCGCACACACACAAAAAAAAAATTGCACTTGTTATAAGAGGTTTGTCGGCGTAGCGAGGAGGATTGTTACATAGAAGGCCTGAAATTTTGGAGATACAGCAGAATAAAAATCGTTTAGCAGAACCACCTCAAAATCAAGTTTAAAAGTGATACTTGGCTAACATGCCACCAAAAAAAGGAAATTCTACACCAAATAAGCCTCTAGACATTCCTACTTGCCTCCAGACATTCCTACTTAGACTCTTGATGAAGGGGAAGAAATGCACAGGGACATAAATGATTTACAAATGAAGATAGTAACAAAAGATGAACTACAAGGGATGATGGATTCAACTGAAGCTAAGTTGGAGGAAATAATGGATACTAATATGGATGGTTTAAAAAGGGAGATCGTGGAAGGATTGAAAATTTTCCTAATAGAGATGCCACCTGAAAGTGAAAATGTATCCGATGAAATTGATGATGAGGACAAAAGGAAGATGAATCAAGAATAGAGAAACTCCAACTTTGTGTTGAAGACCAACCACTTTCCTAAGATTGATATGAGGAAGTTTGATGGAAAGTATCCAATCACATGGATACTTTATATGGAGCATTTCTTTGGTATACATGATGTGCCACATACAAAAAAGGTACAAATTGCTTCTTTATATTTAGAATCCAATCAATTTGTGTGGTATAGATGGCTTTGTTCTCACAAGTCACTTGTAACTTGAACAATTTTCACAGAAGAAATTATAGCACACTTTGAGGATAGAAGGAGCAATACCTTCTTTAGCCAATTGATAAATATCAAGAAAAAGGGTTCAGTTGCGGAGCATATTAATAACTTCCAAAGATTGAATATAAAGGTAAAAGATATTCTAGATGAGCACCTAATTAATGTATTCATAGGAAATTTAAAGGATAACATTCAACATGAGTTTCTCCTTTGGGAACCCAAATCATTGGAGAATGAATTCAAGGTTGCGATAAATGTTGAAAGTAAAAATATGGCTATGGCTACTAGAAGGACCACTCCTAACATCTATCAAGTGAACAATGCTCCTTCTTCTAAAATAACTCAACCTACAAGGTTGACACCTCAACAATTGGAGGAAAGAAAAGAAAAAGGTTTATGCTTTAATTGTGACAACAAGTACAGTAAGGGACATATGTGTGGTGATAAGAAAGTATTATACATATATTGTGAAGAGGAAGAAGAACAAGAACACGAACAAGAACCATCTAAAGATGAAAATGTATAAGAAATTTCTTCTGAAGAGTTGACTCCCACGATATCATGTAACTCATTGGTTGGAATTAGCACTCCTTAAACCCTCAATATCGAGGGATACATCAAAAAGAAAAAGGTAATAGTCCTAATTGATTCGGGTAGTACTCCTAATTTCATTCACTATAAATTGTCCAAAGCTCTCAATTGCTTTATATATCTAGCACCAGATTTTCAAGTAATGACTGGAAATGGAGGAACTATCAAGTTCTCAGGAAAATTCCATAAGATCAATATTACTATGGGGGAATATGTAATGAATATTCCAATGATTTTTATACCCATGGGTGGTGCTGATGTCGTACTAGGAGTCCAATGGTTACAATCATTGGGAACAATGGATTTTAATTTTCAAGAACTTTCCATGAAATTTTCATTGGAAGGAAAGGAAATTAAATTAAGGGGTATCACAAGGAAACCTATTAAGGTGATAATCTCTAATGGAATGATAAAATTATTGGAAAAGGGGAATCATGGTGTAATTGTACAACTATGCTCACTAGATGTTCAGACATCAAAGCCATGTATTCCCCTAGATCTCCAAGGGATCATTGATAAACATTTCAAAGTATTTGAAGATATTCCTAGAGGTCTTCCACCCACTCGAAATCATGATCATGATATTCACCTAATTCCTCGTAGTTTTTATCCTAACATCAGGCCTTACAGATATTCGTATGCCCAGAAGATTGAAATTGAGCGTATGGTTGGAAAAATGTTAGAGGCTGGGATTATTGTACCTAGCCAAATTTCTTACTCTACACCAGTGGTAATGGTACTCAAAAAATAGGGCTCACGGAGTATGTGTCCAAATTATAGAGAGATCAACAATATCACTATTAAAGATATGTTTCCCATTCCCTTGATTGATGAATTGTTAGATTAACTACATGGATAAATATATTTCACAAAGTTGGATCTTTGTTCAGGGTATCATCAATTTAGAACGAAGGAAGCAAATATCCCAAAAACAACATTTTGAACTCATGAAGGCCATTATGAATTTTTGGCCTTACGAATGCACCTTCCACATTCCAAGGGTTGATGAATACCATTTTCAATCTCTTCCTTCAAAACATTGTGTTAGTATTTTTTGATGATAAACTAATCTATAGAAAGTATTTGGAGGATCATGTTCGACATGTTGACATGGTGTTACAACTACTAAAGGAGAAACAAATATATAAAAAACCATCCAAATGTTTCTTTGGGGTGAAGGAGGTAGATTATTTGGGTCATATTGCACCTCATGAAAGTGTAAAGGTAGACCCTGACAAGATTAAGGCCATGATGGACTAGTCGATTCCCAAAACATTGAATAATATTAGAGGATTTTTGGGTTTGACAGGTTACTACTGCAAGTTTGTTCCGAACTATGGGAATAAAAACACCTTTAATGACATTAACTAAGAAGGATTCATTTTCATGGACTGCAGAGGCAACTCAATATTTTGAACAACTTAAAGAGGTGATGTGAAAAGCTCTTGTCTTGACCACACCAGACTTAAAAAAACCCTTTATTTTGGAATGTGATGCCTCAGGAAATGGAATTGGTTTTGTTCTAATGAAAGAAGGAAGGCCCTTGATTTTGAAAGATGACCACTCAAGGGAAAGGACTTACACAAACCCATTTATGAGAAGGAAATGATTGAAATACTACATGCATTGAATAAATGACACCCTTACTTAAAAAGTAGGCACTTCAAGGTCAAAATAGATAATGATAGTCTTAATAATTCTTTGAAAAAAGACTATATTCATAAGAACAACAAAAACGGGTGACCAAGATGTTGGGTTATGATTTTGAAATCATCTACAAAAAAGGGAAGCAAAATGTTGTGGCAGAAGCACTCTCAAGAAAGGATGAATATGTTGAGGCCTTTCTCTGTGATATCTTGATCATCCAACTCGATTGGATAATAGAAGTGATGGATGAATGGAAGAATGAAAAAAAATGTGTGGACTCTCATTCAAAGGTTGCAGCAGGATTCAAGTGCATCCGGTACATTTACATGGAAAAATGATTCACTATGGTACAAAGATCGCTTATATTTATGTAATAACTCCCAACTCAAACAAAATGTTCTCTTGGAATCTCACACCTCTCCGATAGGAGGGCACTTGGGATTTTTGAAAACCAACCATAGGGTCAAGAAGGATTTTTTGGGGGATGGCCTTAAAATTGATGTTCAAAGGTTTGTGGCAGAATGTTTGGTTTTCCAACAAAATAAGGTGGAAACAATTAAGACCCTAGGTCTTTTAAAACCATTAGCCATCCCAAGTCAACATTGGGAGGAGGTTTCCATGGATTTTATCATAGGGTTATGGAAGTTTGAAGGAAAGAGTGTCATCATGGTGATTGTTGATAGACTGACCAAGTACACACAATTTTGTGCACTCTCTCATCCTTTCAAAGCTAGTACAATTTCTACCGCATTCATGGAGACAGTTCAAAAGATACATGGAAGCCCAAAGATTATTGTAAGTGAAAGAGATCCCATATTCACTGGACATTTTTGGACAAAATTATTTTCTTGTTTGGGTACTCAATTGGCTCATAGCTCATCTTATCATTCTCAATTTGATGGATAAACCGAGATAGTGAAAAAATGTTTGGAAGGCTACCTTTGTTTCTTTGTCTCTGATAAACAAACACAATGGTTCAAATGGTTACCCTTGGAAAAATGGTGGTTTGACACTTCCTTTCATACTGTAACAAAAATGACACCATTTATGGCACTCTATGGATATCACCCACCTTCCATAACTTCTTCTCTAAAATAAAAATCTAAGGTTCAAGCAGTGGAAGATCACATTGAGCATCAACAACAAGTTCTCCAACTCTTAAAGGTCAACNTAACAAAAATGACACCATTTATGGCACTCTATGGATATCACCCACCTTCCATAACTTCTTCTCTAAAATAAAAATCTAAGGTTCAAGCAGTGGAAGATCACATTGAGCATCAACAACAAGTTCTCCAACTCTTAAAGGTCAACTTGACCATGGAACATAATCACATGAAACAAAAAGAAGATCAACATCGTAGTGAAATAAGTTTTAAAGTAGGGGATTGGGTACTTTTAAGACTACAACCATACAAACCAATGTCCCTCAAGCAAGATAAGAAGAATAATAAATCATCACCAAAGTACTATGTCCCTTATACAATGTTGTAAGAGATTGGTACTATGGCATACAGATTGAAGTTTCCTGCATCTTCGCGACTACACCCAGTTTTCCATGTTTCATGCTTAAAGAAGGTTATAGGTGACCAGATCCCAATTCAAACTATCTTTCTAGAACTTGACGAGGAAGGAGAAATCATATTGGATCCTGAAGATATCACTGACAAAAAAATTTTCCAATAGAGGAATAGATCCATTTTAGAGAATCTCATTAAGTGGAGGAAAGTACCTACTGAAGATTCCACTTGGGAAGATGATTCTTTTCTACAAAAGCATCCAGAATTACTCAAGCGTTGCAGACAACACTTGTCTGAAGGGGAGGGGCATGTTAAGCCCTAAATAGAGGCACATTACCCCTTAATAGGGGCATATTACATTAGTAATGTTATTTTATTTATGTCGTCGTGGGTCCATTATTTTTAATTGTACCTCCTAGTCTCCTATACCAAGGAGACTATTTCATTTTGAATCATATGGTATTTGGAAATTTATGCGGTGTATAAGGAGGTTACCCCTTCGAAGAGGCTTATTATCTGAAATTATCTCTTTGTCAAGGCGATGAGTACTTATTTTGAGGTTTTTTTATCCTATTTTGATATTTGGTTCTTAAAAATATGTCTCCATTAGTGTATGTGTTTAGTACCTTCGCGACGCAATTTTCTTAAGAAAATTTGTATAATTGTAGATTACCCATTTTTCTAGTATGGTGTATTTTTTCAAAATCGATCATGTAAATTTTATATTTTTTAAAAATTAAGACAATATATCCTTGAAATTACAATGCCTTTTGTTAGTGTGGGCTACAAGGGTCTTAACAATATCAAACTTTTTTTTTTCAAATTGTAGATTTATGTCTCTTCTAGTACAACGTATAACTTATTTTTAAAATGGTTAAGATAATAAAATGATATAGTGGAAATAAAAAAAGGTATGTATTTTAGGATTTATATATATGTCAAGCCAAAAATAGATTAAAAATAGTAAATAATATTGATATTTTTAACAAATTATGTATTTCGAATCTTCATAGATAACTCTATCTGTGTCTATAGATTCATCATCAATTGATTTGTGTAGCATATAGAAAAATAATGTAAAAAACAGAGATATTGAGAGGTACTCATAAAATGGAGGTTTTTGTGTATTTGTAGACCAAAACACTAGGTTTTTCATCTCGAACCTAAATCTGAGGCAACCATCTCAACAAACATGTACACTATATTTTTCGTTCTCTCCCTATAGAAAAAATGAAATGGAACTAACACACACACAAAAACTCCTAAAAACATGCACACATTCTTAAAGAGTGTGCATGTTATTAGGAATAGGAACATGTGCACATTCCTGCTAACACAAAATCTCTATCTTGTGAACATGAAATCTCTCTATCTCTCTCTCTCTCTCTCTCACTTGATATCTCCCCCCTCTCCCCCCCTATACCTCTCTCTCTTCCCCATCTTTCCATATATACTTGTCTCCCTCTCCCCCCCAACATTCCCCCCCTCTCTCCCTCCATATATTTCTCTCTCTACCCCAATCACTTCTTTGTATTCTCTCCACATTCCTCCCTCTCCCACTCTCTCTCTCTCTCTCTCTCCATTTCTCCCTCACCCCCCTCTCTCTCTATATCTCTCTCTCCCCACTCTTATCCCCCCATATCCCATTCTCCCCTTTGTTCCCT
>ML782093.1:359215-413259 GCA_009831015.1 Picea engelmannii | reverse complement strand
TCACTAGTGTGTTTCACTTTCTGCCATAAAGTTCCTCAAATGGGATCATATTTAGAGATTATTGATACCCATTGATGTAAGAAAACTCTACCAAATGAAAATAATACTCCCATTTGGATGGTTTATCTATCACATACATCCTTAGCATGTATTCTATCACTTGATTCACTCTTTTTGTTTTCCCATCTGACTCTAGATGATAAGATGTGCTAAAATTTAGATTTTTTCCAAATCCCATGAATAATCCCTTCCAAAAATTTGATGTAAATGTGGGATCTCTGTTAGATACAATTTTCTTAGGAGCATTATGTAGCCTAGCAATTTCTCTCATATAAATATCAACAATGTTATCTTCCTTATGATTGATCTCTACGATAATAAAGTGGGTAGCTTTAGTAATATTAACCACCAATACCATGATAGAATCATGTTGTTTGTTTGTTTTGGGAATTTTGGTGATGAAATCCATTGTTACAACCACTCATTCCCACTCAATAATAGGAAATGAATGTAGCAAACCAGTTGTGTGTCTATTCTCATCCTCGACCTTTTGAAATTCGAAACAACTTGCAATAAAATCAACAACTTCTTTCTTCATGCCTGACCAATAATATTGTCTCTTGATAGTTGCAAAAGTTTTCTAGTAACCTGGGTGCCCAGTACAAGGCACATTATTCATTTCTTTCAATATCCTATTTTTCAATTTCTGATAGTTTGGCACCTAAATTCTACCTTTGTACATGAGAATTTCAGACTCTTTTAACTCAAAATTCTCAATTTTTGGCTGCAAAATTCCATGTACTTTTGATCTGATTTTGCAGCCTCTAAAATTCTATATTTCAAATATGACTTGCACATGCTAATGGTTGTAGCATGCATCTCATACAGTATCTTGCATCATCCATCATGTTGTCTTTACCCTTGATATGATTTATATCAAAGTCATACTCAATAAGGAATTTTGATCACCTACTTTTCTTGACATTCAGAGTTGGTTGTCGAAATAAATATTTCAAGCCACTATGGTCTGTCCTCAACTCAAATATTTTTCCCATGAGGTACTGCCTCCACATATTCAAGGTATGCACTATGGATGCCAATTCTAAATCATTAGTAGAATAATGCCTTTCATGCTCCTTTAATTTCCTTGATTCATAGCATACCACATGTACATTCTGACTAATAACTCCACCAAGTACTTCTTTCCATGCATTAGTGCATACAATAAAGTATTCATTTGGATCAACAATATTTAATATTGGAGAACTTGTTATTAAATGCTTCAAGTGTTGGAAACTCCTTTCACAATCCGATGTCCACTCAAAATTCAGACCCGTGTTTTGAAAGGAAGTGATTGGGTGTGAAATCTTTGAGAATACCTCAATAAATTTCCTATAGTAACCTGAAAGTCCCATGAATTATATCACCTCAGAGACATTCCATGATGTTGTCCATCTTTCAATGGACCTTATCTTTTATGGATACGTTGCTATCCCTTCCTCTAAACTGATATTCCCAAAATAATGAATTTACCTCCGGTGGAATGAGCACTTGCTCAATTTGGCATAAAATTGATGCTCCCTCAATATGTGTAACACCATCCTCAAGTGTTGCTCATGCTCTTTTCCAGAATTAGAATATATAAGAATTTCATCCAGAAAGACAATGAGAAACTTATCTATGTAATGCATGAAAATACTATTCATTAAACATGTGAACACAACTGGTGCATTTTATAAACCAAATGGAACCATTGTGAACTCATAAGCACCATACCTTGTTATGAAGGCAATATTATTGATGTATTCTTCTTTAATTCGTACTCGATCAAACAGTTCATATTATTATCATAGTATCTTTTGGTTAAGTATTTCTTTTGAAAATTTATTCTTTTCATCATGCCTAGAAACCATGTCTCAACATCCCCATCCTTCTTGTGCTCACCATCAAATGTAGGGGGCTTGATTTTGTTCATTTATCCCTATAGCTCATCCATCCCATACCTCTTCTTATGCTTCCTGACAGGGTATGGACTTGAACTACTATGTTCTCTCCTCTTTGAATGCATTGGGGAGTGATGGTAATGTCTTCCAACACTTCTTGTTATTCTTCTCTCATCATGAGACCTATGACTCCATAATTTTATTGACTTAGTCTCCTTATCCATTTTATTCTCTATTCTATCCAAGCTCTGCATCAACTTGATGTTGAATACTTCTTGATGCTCCTTGGATTTCATAATCCTCTCATTATAATATTTATAAATTTGGACATCCTTTTGAAAATATTTTATGGTCTCTACCAAGTTCATGCTTTATTCCTTGCCTTCTCCATGTCCATTTGAATTTGTACCTTTATTACCCATGTTGACATACATCCCTCTAATCTCATATTCATGATTGTAATCCCTATGTGCATCTTCCATTCCTTCCATTATTTTGAGCTCTGTGATGATCATGTTATGTTCTAAGTGTTTTTAAATATACAAAATATGCAGTCAACAAGATTTGTTAGACTGATAATTGGGAAAATTATAAAAACTAGGCACATTATGTTCCATGAGGTATCAAAATTACTTCCTTCTAATTCCTTCTGAATTTAATAGTCCAATTTTATTTTCTAGGTGAATATATGGACTCCTGTTTCCTAGACCTTTCCAATTACTACTTCCTTTCTCAATTCTGAGTCTTGAGCAGAAATTTATGGCCATTTGAATATTACCCATTAATTCCTTCTATTCACACCTAAACCATGTGCAAATATGAATTGTATTTATGCATATTTGTACGTTCTCTTTTGGAGTTTTGTGAGAAGACCAAATGGGTTAATTCATCATATTTTGGAAAATTTGTCTAAGTTTCACCTTTATCTGGTTTCTGGGCTGCTAGATACATCCTTCTGAAGTTTCATGCCAATTAATATTTTTGGCCCTAAATGCTATAGGTACCTTATATTCCCTCTTATACATTTTCCTGCACCCATAATTTTAATTTATCTCATTGGTTG
Organism: Picea engelmannii; assembly: GCA_009831015.1. Lineage (NCBI taxonomy): Eukaryota > Viridiplantae > Streptophyta > Pinopsida > Pinales > Pinaceae > Picea > Picea engelmannii. Next base: position 410,253 of record ML782093.1, on the reverse strand, counting down.
TCTTCTATGGCTCAATATATTTCTGTATACTGATCATGTGCCCCAATCCAAATCTAGAGAAAGAATTTATGGCCCTCTGAAGTTAAGTAGGTCTTAAAATTTATTCTTCATTGTTTGTGTTGTAACTCTCTCGTATGAACTTTGTTTGACAAATGGGTTACACCGTTAGAAAACTCTCTCCGAGATATAATATTTCAGACAAAGAAAATAGTTATCTTGTAAGGGAAAACCTTTTCAAATTCAACTTCTCAAAAATGTTGTTAAGGCCTCCGAAAATGGTCTGCAAGTTTAACACCCGGAAAATACCAAATTCTTCCGGTAATTTTCATTAATATTTTAAAATATACTTAACCTAAGATAACTTGGATGCTAACATGGCACCCAATTCTAGATATAACCTCTAGAAGGATTCCATTTTAGATCCTAGCCAATTTGTCCCTCCCCTGTCGACCTCTTACCTCCTTATTCCTTTTCTTTATCTCCTCTCCCTACACTAGCGCACACTTCTTTTTATATTTTGCACCCCATCGGTCCTTGGTTTCCATGTGGAACCTTCATATTAGGTCACAATTATGGGAGGGCCCCATTCCTCACCCATATACCTTGGCGCCCAGAGTTTCACCCATTACAATCCAACAATCGCCATTTGATGGGAATCGGTGGGGATCAATGATCCACGTCACATTTTGGCCCCCCTTCACCCACCAACTGTTAACACATAGGGGAGGGGCCAAAATAAATCACCACTATTAGGGATGGTAATACATGTCTCACATCTGTTCATTTCATCCCCCCTTCCTTCAGTTAGTCTGACCCCACTCGAACCCCTCGAAATCTAGTTCTATGGATCCAGGCTCTAGGTTCCACCGGTAGGAGGGCACCCACCACCGTAGTGCTAGGTCACCCGCCATATGTGCCACCATGTACCGGCCACTTTGGAAGTACACATAATTTGTTTACCACATCAACTAACACATGCCCCCCACATCATGCTGACATCAGCGTATGAAAAAATACTAAAAATTTTCCAATTTCGTTTAATTTGGAATTTTTGCAAAATACCCAAAAATGTTGAATTTCATAACTCTTCCCTTGGTCACTATTGAAGTGGTGACTTAAGCTCAATACGGCCAATTTCGACCTTGTAACAATCCTTTCAAACTCTATACCTGTAATTGGACTCCCATAGGTTGAATTCCTCATGAAATTAACTGTAAAAATTGGGGCTTTTCCCAATGTCACCACAAATTCACCATGGCACTCTGTAAACATGAAATTCGACCAATTTTTAGGCCCTAATTTTCCCAATTTGAAATTTAACTTGGGGATTTTAATTCCTGGGCTTGATTTTTCCAAATACCCATGAAATTTCCTCCAATTTCACTATAATAATTTTGTCGAACAATTTGTCAACATACTCTCCCTAACATTTTGTAAAATGGTTTGCATGCTTAATCTGCAAATTTTAGTTCTACGCTTTGCTAATTGGGTCCATGAAGTCTCAATGTTGGAAAATGGTATTTGATACCACATTGTAGAATCTGAAAACCCCTGTTCGGCAATGCCACATGAAAAATTCCAACTCTGATACTAAAATAATTAACAAAAATACTTTACAATTACATAGATTAATGCAGAATAACAACAACTATATACATATACAACATATACAATAAAACCATCAAAATAAATGAATAAATATTAACACAACACATCAATTATCACAAAGTATACACTTATCTTTTGTAAAATAACACCAATTGTGTGCATACCTTCCATGTTCCTCCCAGCCTTAGACCACACGACTATTAACTCTGAACCATGGGTCACCCCCGAGATAGGGATAAAAATCCACCTAGGTAAAGGATTCTCAACTAGGATGATTCTCTCTGACAACAATACACTCAGACATAGGTGGAAAATCAAACTAACAACCTACAGTCCCTCTTTCCGCACATGCTTGTCCCACCCTAGGAAGTGTGCCCCTTCTTTGCTCAACAGTCCTTCGACTACCCCACTTCCCTTCTGGGTATTCAACAACATGATAGAAAGGAAGTCTCATATCCCTATAGCTACATCTTGGCACCTTGGGAAAACAATCCCTAGCAATTGTCTCACCTGGAGAGAATGCTCACGGGCTTGACAAACCGCTTCTTCAATTTCCTACGGGCCTCAAAACCTGCCTGTTCAATCCATATGAAAATATTTCCCAAGTACAGGTACTAGCATCATGATGGTACGAATGATAGTGGTATGGAGGTGGTGAGGTGAGGATGATAATGGAAATATGTGTTAGAAAAACAAGATCGTGGAGCAATAAAATAAAACAAATGTGGAAATAAAGCACAAACGATACACACTACAATAGAGACACAAATATATGTGGTTCACTTAGTGTGGGCTATGTCCACCAGAGAAATTTCTAGGTACTTCCTTTATTAGTATCCAACAAATGAAGGGATACAACCTACAACACACATGTTGTAACTTCCTCTTCTTTCTCTCACAGTCTCCTCTCTCAGAATACAATATTTGTTGTCACTCACAACCACAATAAAATTCCCTCATACATAAAAAAGGGTTTCCTTCTAGGGAAAGGATCCCTAACATTACTTCTACCATCATATCTACAACCTTATAATGAATGGTCTAGATTGACTACAAAATTACAATATTTTACAAGGGAATTTTTCCTAAAATTTTGATTTGGGGGCGCTGCCCCCGAATCCCCAAGTAGGGGGTGGCTCCATTAACTGTCATCGTCCTCCCTCTAGACACCCCCAACGACAATAGTGGGGCAGAAATGCCCCCCACACCCCCCTGTCAGGAAATAGGATCCAAGAACAACTGAAACAAGCCTATGAATCAAGAAGATAATGAAGCTCCACAACCAACAAGATGGCCAAAAGAACTAAATCCCCCCAATTATATTTTCATGTTCTCAACTTGACACTTATCATGTTGGGAAGTAGCTTGGGTCCACATGGAATAGGTTTCCCAACATAGGGACTTAGGGTATACAAAATATCCATACTTCATAATTTATATTTTTAGGAATATTAATAAAACATTTCTTTCTACTTAAGCCCCTTATCTTAGCTCCTTTTCCCCGGACTCTTATCCTGCCCCTTTCCCATTCTACCAGAGTTTATCCCCCAACACTATTTTACATGGTTGCTCTATAGCAGTGATGTGTTTGCATTAAAAAACCGAGTGTGATTACATTTTACAAAAAATAGACATGTTCACCTTTCGACTTCTGTATCACCAACTTAATAACAACACATGCATTATCACCTCAAAATGCATACATACAAAGGAACTCTCTCCCCAAAGTATCCTCTCTCACCATCCTATATGTAAAATTACATTTATATTTACAATGGGGTTCAACCTAGGGGTATTACAATCTTAGTTTTTTGGAGAGATATTGACCATTCATGGAAAGGTTATCTCTCTCCTTGGACCTTTTTTCCAACCATTGAAATATATTGTTAGCCATTTATTTGTGTTCCTTGATAAAATATTGGCTATTCATAACAAGTTCATCTCTCCACGTGAACCATTTTATCAAACTACTGTGATGGATTTTCAACCATAAATCTATTTTCCTCGATGAAATCCTAACCATTCACAATAATCGATTCCCTTTCCTCCAACCCTTTTGACTAACACAATGAAATTTCAACTATCAACCTCATTTCCCTGTCTTAATTTGGGTCATTTGTTATAATTGATTCTCTCTACTTGAAATTATTTTCTTATTTGCTAGAAGATCATATCCACCATATATCTCATTTCCATAACTTAATCTAGGTCATTTACAACAATTTTTTTTCTCTCTTAAAATATTTTTCTCATTTTCTACAAGAGTATCTCCACTATATATCCTGTTCCCCCAGCTTAATCTAGGTCATTCATGGAAAATTATCCTCTTCATCCTTTTCTCTCATGGATTCACCTAAGATAGTTTATGTGTTAGATTAGGAAATATTAAATAACATATGACAAATAATCTAACTAGTATAATTTCTTATTCAAAGCATCAAATAAATCAATAAATTGAAGAATGTAAGAAATAAAAGAGACAAGGTTTACGTGGTAAAACCCCAATGTGGGGAAATATCCATGGAATTTAGTCTTCTATTCTTCAGGTAAACTATCTCATCTTACATTGCACGAGAATCCCCACATATGCATTGCATCACATCACATTTTCACACCCAAAGGGCCTCCTTCACCTCGATTATATATGAGAGAGTTAAAGGAAAAAAATTCACATGGTACATGTAGGATAAACCCTTTTTACAAGAGAGATTGTTATTTAAGAATAAATTTACAATATATTATAGGCATGTAAATGAAACCACTAATAAATCATTATAACATTTCCCATTAATGATGACTAGAGGGCTAGAATCATGGTGTTTCAGAGAAAATATCACCAATAGGATAGTAAGATCTCCCTCAGATCTTCCTACTGATCATGGAGAGACAGTGGGATAGACATCTATGGATTTCCTAAACACAAGAAGATATATTCACAACTACACTAAGAAATGGTATAATTACATAACTTAATGCTTAATAGGTCGTTCTCGTATGTCTTGGTTTCTATAGTCTTGAAGTTCCATCTCCAACTCCTACAACCTACTTCTTACACAGAAGAAACAAAACAATACTTTGCTACTTCTCTTCCTAGTGTTAGAATCCTATACCTAGCTTGTAACTAATCTGGTCTATGAGGAAGTAAATAATATCTACACAATTGGAAATGAATTAAAAATATTTAGATGGGAAAACCAATGATATATCAATCAATATGAAAGAAAGGCATCAAGACGCATTACCGCGAGGTGTAGATGCAATATTTTTTTCCCTTGCTACTTTCTCCCTAAGAAACTTCACTGCAACTAATCTGGAATGGAAGATAACCTATGCATTTTTGTAGCATAACTTTGCGAATGATTCTTCCTCCTCATACTAAATATTTTCCTTCTTTATATAGACTCTTGGAAGATGCTTGGGACAACTTATATATCTTTCAGAAACTAATGGAGACTCAAATGTTATGAGTCCGAAGGCTCATTCCATGAAGAACCAACTCAACCATTGTTTACCTCTTCAAAACTCTGTGAATATAGAATTTTATAGGGGAGGTCTCTTATTGTCCACTATTGACTAGTTATAGGTCACTAGTTGTACATTGTTAACTAGTGATAGGTCACTTGTTTGCTATTGTATGACTACCAACCTCCCTAAAAAAAAAACCGAATCTTGAGAAAAAGAGTGTGTCTCAGTTTTCATCTTCTACTAAGTTCCTCCTCACAATGTAGGGTGGAAATTAAGGATATAATATATTCCCCCTAATGTGTGAGGATAGAAAAGGAATGGATGGTCGAAACACATTACGATAAAATTTCACCAATGTGAGGTAGCGTGAGGAGAGAGAAAAACGGCTAGGGGGTCAAAGAGTATCTATAATCAAACACCAAGGATAAAGACATATATAGACCATCCCCAAGGTATACATACCCAAAATATGAATAGAATCAAAGCATGGCCGCGAAAAAAATACACTGCAGATCCATGACATGAAATGGAAGATCATGTTCATGAAAATAGTACATGGTGGATCCATGTCATAAATGAGATCACAGATAGAAGAAAATACAATGTGTATCTATGTGAAAACATATACATTAGGAAGACAACAAACACTAGGGAGAGTGCCCCCAAAGTCTTCAAAGTACTCATATATAAGTGATGTACTTCATTACAACTTGGGATGAGTGCTATGAAGGAGTGAGGCAGACCTAGACACAAGGTATTTATTTGAAACCTTGATGGTATTAATATAGAACATGTGAATATATGAGTTTTTTTATCATGGTATAAATGGTTCGATTATCATTCATTGAGGTATGCCATTAACAGACATAAGGGAGCGCATCAATGACGAAAATGATCCCCCAAGGTACCTAGTACAATATAATGACTATGAAAAGAGGATCTCATGTCAAACACTCATAGAATCAATCGATCATGAGTCATTGATGTAAACTCATAATCAATTGCAAGGAGGCTTGACACTAAGGACTACAAGATCCAAGGTACTAGCAGGTTTCTAGATCCCTCTCCTATATAATGTATTGAAGTCGATAGGAAGAGATCCATCAAACAAGGCCCTTAATGTATCCCCCATAAATTGACACAAAATATACATTGAGAGATGATTTGAATATATAGAATCACCAAGTACAACTGACACAAGGATGGCCAACTCGAAAGGTAAAAAAAACTACAAATAACCATCTCGGGCTTAACTTACCTTGAACATATAGCATAGCATAATGATGACTTGGAAGTAAGACTCAAGAGATGGACTAATATAGTGCAACAACACAAGATTCATTGAAGCACTCTCCATGATGAATGGAAGAGTACCTAGTTCAAGGAGTATTTGTGACACATATTAATGGACCAACTCCTAGGAAAGTTATAACCCAACTATAATATGATGGCTTAAATAGGTTCCATATTCAAGGGTGACACAAAATATTTTTCCATGTCATGAATATATCAATGGTAAAAAAATCCACTATTTTTTTTGGTGGGGGGGTTTGAGTGTCTCCTTCATGGTTTAATGAGTGTGAAAGAGGGATAAAAGTTTTCTTGATAGTGTCTTTTTTGTTCTGTTTTAACAAGACTAAAAAATATTTAAAATTATCCTCATGAGGTGTATTTTTTGTGTCTTTTTACAAGTCCAAAAAGGAGGTAATTGTTTACTCAAAAGGTTTCTTTTTCATGTCCTTTTATGAGTCTAAAAACAATTTAAAATGATACTTGAAATGGTGTTTTTTTCATGGTTTAGGAAACATGAAAAAGAGTTAAAACTGAGATCATCTAATGTCTTTTTCATGGTTTAATGATCATGAAAAAGAGGTAAAATCAACCTCTTTCGATGCCTTTTTTATGGTTTAACGAGCACAAAAAAGAGGTAAAAGTAAGCTTGTTTAGAGAGAATGACTGACTTAACTAAATTATTTTCAATTGCATGGAACCAACCTAATCAAAATTAATGTACATAAATACTAGAAAGTGACGTCCACTCTTAGAAACTATTCTCTCCATGGGTAGGAGGGTGCAAAACAAAGGCCAAATAATGTAAGAGGAATATGGTCAAGGGATACTTCAATAGTGGTAAGCGGGATCTGGGAAAATAAAAATGAAATGGTGGGGTTCATGATGCAAGAAGAGAATGCACAAGTGACCATAAAGTAACATAAAAATTTGAACCCCGTCCGGATATGGCCAGAATATAGATGAAGAGAGGAACATGAGTCTCAATGTGAAGTCGAGGTGGGTCTATAGGAGGGTTATTGGGCCTATGAGAAATCATAGCATGGGAACCAAATCGTAATATGATTTCTAACTAGGGAACCCATGGAGAGTTGGCACTAGCATACAAGTTACGACATGGAAAAATGAAATGGCTAATATCGCAACATGATGGGATCAAACCTAAGGCATTATGATGAAAAAATGGACGGTTAATAATGCAAGATGGTATCGCAATGAAAAACCTATCCCTATATGCCAGTTTAGGGAACATGTACCTCATGTTCAATGGAAGTTTCCAAATTTGTAAAAAAGGTCCCCGTAATCCTATCAACACATGAAAACTAGATTTTGAGGGTCAAAATGCATAGTGAAATCTCAAAAGGAAATATTTTAGGATTTTTTGGATATGATATATTCAAAAAAAAAAACAGTCACACCAAAAACCTATGTACAAGAAACTATGCATTTTAATAGTTTATGCAAAGTAGATCCCATTGATGGGATGGGGCCAAGGATCTTGACCATCACCAATGAACTAATGAGCAATTGTCAGCATCATATGGCTTGCTATGCTGGGGAAACACCACATAGTAAAAACTTTATGTCACCAAATATACTCATCATGAGTTGTTTTGTGAGATATAGAAGCTCCTTGATGATGCCCATCAAGATGTAAAGAAGTTAATAAATGTAAATATTCAATAGAAGGGGACATAAATAATTTGATGGAAAGTTTTGGAAAAGAAATTCAAGGTAGAAAGGGGTCAATATTGGGAGGTCTACTTGATGCCCCCAAAAATGCTCATAATCCTATATCAAAACACATCACGATAAGTGTCATCATTTCAGAATCCAGAGAACATGATTGATCCATCACCTCATCCTTGGGATTATCTATGGAATCCATGACATCCAATATGGCCTCATTCAAAGGCAACACATTATCTAGGAAATCACGTGAACTTGGAGAGTCAACAACTAGTGAAGGTGGAGTAGGTTCATCACACTCCATATGAGGATGGAGTGGATGAATAGAATCATAATATTCTGATGGGATTTCCAAATTAAAAATTTCAACTGTAGTGAGTGGAATGCTAGCTCTATAAGATTCAACATCCTTTGGATGAGGTGACACCAAATGATAAAAAGACCCAAAGGATCCACTGGAAAATGAAGAGATCATATTGATTGGAGAAATGTTTCGGGAAGAGGGAGGTGGGGGAAGGGGGAAAGTTCCCATTTACGAAGAGTCTTAGAAAATTCTTGTACCAACACTCATGTAAGCACTCTGGGAATCATTGACATAGAGTACATTAGAGTCCTCATTGGATCCAACATATGGGGTGAAAAACTCAAGTTGGTCAATGGTAAGTATTGTCCCCTAATAAGGAAAGTGTAAAACCGTAAATATGAATGAGACAACCACAATCATATCATATAACCAAGTACACCTGAGTAGCATATTTTACTCAATAGGTACATAGACTACCTCTACAATAAAGGGAGAAATCTTACCACCTGAATCAGTATGAAATGCAGTGATAACCCCATGGGGCTATAACATATTTCCATCAAACACTTTTTATATGGTTCTAGACATATCGAGCTTCAAAGAGCCAACGACTTTCCAAATTGACAGGGACATGATACAAGTCGAGGCTCCTTCATCAATGATGGTGTGAAGTATGTAGGTAGTCTCAATTTAATTTGAAAATAAATTTGGTGGGAAATCCTATGATGAACCTAATATAAATCAAATTTAATAAGCCTCAACTCTAAGGGATAAACCCCATGTATAACAGACAACAATTTTTTTCTCTACATGTGGCATCTTTGGAGGACTTTGAGGGAAGACATGGCATATGGTTCCTAAGCCAAGTCTTCCACAATATTGTATTTGTGGGGAGCACGTGCAATTGGATTATGTGTCTTACATCAAAGAACACCCTTCAAGGGGAGAAAAAATATTTCAAACAATCACTTCACAATATGAAGAGTCCCACTAGGATAGGAAGAGTAAGTGAGCTCTAGTGTGGAAGGAATAGTTTCAGGATTGTCATAGCTGCGTTCTCAAGTTTGAAGGGACACTGTATAATCACACATGAATATTGTGGAATTCAAGGGAGACACTTCATACTAAGGGGTGCCTTCAATGCCCCCTAGAAAAGGAGAAATATTTGTTGCAATTTTTTTTTACGATGAGGGTGGAAAGGATAAGTTAAAACAACATGCTTTTGGGGGGCCTTTTTCCATGCTAAAAAATGGTGGACCTCATCCTTCTAGGGAAACTAATGAGTATAATGATATTCCCCACATATTATGTAGGGTAACCGACTCTTCTTCTTCTCTTTCATGCCCCCCCTGATTGTTTTGGGTTGGAGCAGTCCCTCTCTCAACATTAGAGTTTTTCTCTTTTTTTCTCTAGGTTGTTGAGGATTCTTCGGTTGAGTGGATTTAATTGAATTTACCTCAGATGTTTGAGTGGGAACTAGGGTAGTTTGAGCAATAGTTGTCCCATAGAGGCATGGGAAGCAAAACCTACCACACCATCGACATGGGGCCTTGGGTTCTATTCTCTTGGATCCATTGATGGTCTAGGAGCATGAGGGATGATATCATAAGCCTGACTGAGAATAAACCTAGTCTAAGGGTTTGGAATTCAAGATGGATTTATCCTCGGTAGTCTCCCCTTCCATAGAAATATACTTGGAAATGGGTGGTAAGAGATATTTTTGTGAACCACTCCATCAAGAGTTGGTCCATAATCTAGGTCTTGATCACCCTGTGTCTTCATCTCCACTCATGTATATGATCAGAAATGTGAGTGGCAGTATATTGACATGACAATGTCAATACATTTGCTCATATGTAATATCATATAGAAAATTGATAATGTGTGAGAAATTCCATATCGAAGTAGTTGAAACTATTGAAGGAAGTTCCCTTTAGTTCTATGTAACATTTGGTGGCACTTTTGGTCAGATATCTATGGAAAAGACACAACCTTATGATATCATCCATCAAGGAGTTTGATGACACCATAAATGATACGTCATGTTGCGTTTGGATGTGTATTATCCTATCTTTCCATTAAATTTGGTCATATAATATGGGAGTTTTGTAGGTATAATTAACCACGTGGATCATGGGAAATAGTGTCATTTTCGAGATGCAAAATATTAGGAAAATATAGTGTTTCCAAGAAGGGAAATTATGTCTAAGAAAATGAATAATGGGATGAGGATAAATCTCCTAGAGTCCAATATGAACCTTGTGATCCCAACATGTTTGTTCTTATGAGAGGATTGGGTGTTCCAAAAGGGTTATTTCCACCAAGAACATAAAAACTCCCAAGAGAATTATTGCTCCTAGGAATAGGCATGCTCCCAAGGGGATTTGCCCCAAGGATATGCTTATGTTTCTAACATCAATAAAGTACTTATGAACATTTCTAAGTGTTTATACATGTGGAAGTCATCTAAATCCCTATACCTTAGTGATTTAATTTAATTAAAGGAATTATTAAAATAAACTAATTTTATTAATTAGTTTATTTTAATTTAATGAAATGCTAAAGTTATTATCATTAATGAATTAAATCTTATCCATCGATATCAAGTGATATGAGATCTAATATCAAGCATTAATCACTTTGGAGATTGGAGTTAGGTTATAACTCAAGATTATAAAAGAAAGGCTAGGGTGAAGGAGAAAGAGACTTTTGGAGAGAAAATAAGGAGAAAGAAATGGTGGCACAAGTTATACATGTTATAGGGAAATCTTGTTTGTAATTCCAAGGGGATATTGGATATTATCCATTCATATTTGAATGGACCAATGTTAGTGGAAAAGGACAACGAAGTAGAAGGATTTGAAGGGATAATAGAGTTCAAAGACTTCTAGTTCAAGGAATCAACCTTCATATGGGGAGGAGGAGTTAGACCCTTCTGGTTTTATCAAGAAACCCAGTTGGTTTGAAATTCCATTAAGAGATTCTCATAAGAAAGTTTAGGATACTAGGAGAACAGTCATGGAGATCAGGCCTACGAAGAAGTTTACAAACTATATGGCTCTAATGATTACAATCATTAATTCCAAGTCTTATAGTGTTTAGGAAGTAGCATACTGACAGGTTTGGATGAATGTTATGGCATAGGATGTGTTGTAACAGATATTAAAATCGACTCTGCTGCCCAAGATTTGAAAGGTTCTCAAAAAGGCCATGACTGCTGAGATACAGAAGGTGCGCTTCATGTGAGCCTGGGCTGCTTTATATTTTATTTCACCATGTTTCTTACAACAGTTGGAATGATACATTAAAAAAAGAATAAGCCTGGATTGCAATAAAGATATGGTTGATCTTGTAAGTTATCGATTTTCACAGTAACCTCTATCGTCGATTCACATTTCAACATTCGATGAACTGTAAATGTTGTAAAATTCACAGCTTCGAGGAGAATTAACAGCTGGTCAGATAAATGTCAAGGTTCCTTATTCAGACACTAATAATATAATATTTGATTTGAGATAAAGGCTTCAGTCCTCACAACGTACAGGTCTTTAGCGTAGGTGTAAAAAAAATCTGGTTTGCTCGGTCACCAAGAATGAAAAATTCCTTCGGGATCCCAGCCATTGGAACTCTTTTTGGCCATTCATTTGTCATAGATGAGAAGTTGGTAACCTTTTTTGGTTGTCCATTCATCATAACAGTGGCTGCATGGATAGCACGAGGAGTCTCATAAGCCACCGTTTATAGTCTTTGCTGTTTCATATAGAGTTTTGTGTTCGAGTGGTATTTTAAAGCTATTGCAGCATCATACACATTTGTATATTATTATACATTGCACACAGCCATGGAGGAAGTTTAGGGAGCTCGAGATACATGCACTGACCTATTTATGGTGGAATCCTTCCATGAAATCTGTTCATGCTTAACTCGAGCTCTCTCAGATTTTCAAGCTTGTCGATGATCTTAGGAATCGAGCCAGATAGCCTGTTATCAGATAGATACAGATATGCAAGGCTTTGGTTCATTCGTTGGAGTTCACTGGGAAAGTTGTCTTGTAATTTATTTCCGTTTAGATCAAGAGCTTGCTGATCCAAGAGGTTTGTGGTGGAATAAGGAATGGTACCGACAAGGGAATTTCTACCCATGTATATAGGTTGTCAGTGCAATAAACAACTGATTGGGAATAGCGCGTCCAGTACAAAGCTTATTTTTCTTCCACATACAAATTATTGGGGCTACGATCTATCCATGCCTAAAAAGAATACCCTGGAAGAGTGTAAATGTTTGTGCATGAATGACAGCCGTTGTGAAGGTTTTGTCTACGAAATGGAGGGTGACGGTGCGTGTTATTCTAGGTATTTACTGTTCGATGGATTTCGATCTCCCGGTGAGTGGGGCCTCTTGTATATCAAAGTTTCCAGCAATGATTCTACCAGTGTGTCTCAGCCTTTGCCATTAAACTGTTCGAGGGAGGAATACAAAAAACATAAGATAAGAAACACTAATGTCAAATATCCGCTAATATATTTTTCCATTGTGTTTGGTGTCGCAGAGCTGTTTTGCGTAATACTTGGGTGGTGGTATATGTCCATAACATATAGATATCTTGGCTATGAACGTCTAGGATACTCAGAGATCCCCGGTGGATTCAAGAAGTTCAACTTTGTAGAATTGAAGAAAGCGACGGATAACTTCAAGATAAGACTGGGGGAAGGAGGGTTTGGGACGGTATACAAAGGCGTTCTACCCAATCGTGAGGTGGTAGCGGTGAAGCGACTGGAAGGAGTATCTCAAGGTGATGATCAGTTCTGGGCGGAAGTGAGTATGATTGGTCGAGTCCATCACATGAACTTAGTTCGTATGTTTATCTTCTGTGCGGAAGGAAATCACAGGTTGCTAGTTTACGAGTATGTTGAAAATGGGTCTCTAGACAAGTATCTGACCTCAGAAAGCGAAGAATTTGGCAATGGAAATTGACAACCACGGAGTTTTGGGTTGGAAAGAAAGATTTGGGATTGTAGTCGGCATCATCCCATAGGTGCTAGCCATGGCCGACGGAGATAGTGTGCTACTAAAATCATTTTGATGTGATATCTTGGTTCTCTCGATGGCTAGCTGGGATTGTTTCTCCCTGATGTGTCCCATATAACCGAAGCGAAGAAATGGTTGTGATGCTGTGAATGGTGCTGGTCTGAGAGGTCTCCCAATTTGAACTTTGTTATTAACTATATGATATTGAAGCATGGATCCTTCTACAACTGTATTCTGTGGTTCCAGTATCCAATGAGATCACTGCTGCTTCTTTTTAACAGGCATCTTTCTTCAGTTCTTAAGCGAGTTTCAGTGTAGATGCGGAAACTGTGAACATGGTGCACACTGCAAGCCAAGACTTTGATTCCAAAAATAGACACAGTAAAGTTGGTGTCCGGAAAAAAGAAGCTTTACAGTTGTAGTGCACAGCTACAACACTTGATCATAATTTTCAAGAAAAACAGGACAAGGCTCGACATTTTAATGTATGATATAATTTTAGTTGTTTTGTATGTGGCATTCGAGTCATCTGGAGGTTCTTTCATCTATTTTGTATGTAGCTACACCTATGCTTTCGATTGTATCGCAGCAATTATCGTGGTCTTTCGCCAAGCTTTTGAGTATCTGCATACCCAACATATTGAAAATGGAGTAATCGTATGGATCTAAGTGCTGATCCCCATACTGCCTCGAATGGATTTCAATCTCTTCGACACCGTACAACAAAGACGCCATTGATTCCATGTATCCAGCAATACCCGTCACCTGAATGCAGTTCTTTCTTTTTATGGTGATCAAATTGAATATGATCTCTGAAGCTGCCCTTCGAAGCTCCTGCTGGTGATGGTACCTCAAATTGAACATCTCTACCAGTCTCTCCACCACACTTTGCATCATTCAGATTGCCAACAATGCCTCTTCCGCAAATCAGTAATCTTTTGCAAGCTTTGACAGGACTCGAGCACCCCCCAACTGTCTATCACCACCGCTGGACTGCAGCAGCCTGATGTTGTATGACACAAGTTCCATCTTCGACCCGTCTAAAACACCTCCATTGATGCACCGTGAATATGTGTCATAGAAAAAATATCGAATCGTGCTGAGCTCATATTGGTCGAAGCCTCAGTCCCATTCAAACAATGATAAAGCACCGGGTTCATCCATGATTGTTTCTATAGTTACGTTGTTAGGTGGCATTCTAATTTTCTGAGGAATAATCCTGCCCCATAGAAATCCCGGACCACTTGGCAGACGTATCTGACATGCACAACGCTCATGAAAATGAAGCGTTTCGTATTCCTTAGCCTGCAGACGTACCTAGCATTCGCAGAGCCCATTGAAAATGAAGCGTTTCATATTTCTTTTAGATTAATTTTTGTAAACATGGAGATATGAATTATGTAACGTATTGTGGCTGAGGGTAGGTAAATAAGTATTGATGTAACATAAATGAAAGGGGCGCGCATGAGTGCAGCAGGGGAAAGCCTCTGTCAAGAGGGTTTCATTTGTAATGACTGAGTTTTTTGTAAGCCATTAATGGACTGAGTTTTTTGTAAACTATTAATGGAGCAATAAAGATGATTTTCATTTGCGACTGTGAGATTCATCACGGTCGATTTCTTTCAGCATGTTTTCTTCTACTTCAGCTGTGTTAAAATTGTTTGGATTTCATTTATGTATTCCTTACTCGCAGTTGATGTGTTACCATAGACTTATGTCTTCCTTAACCAGTTACAACTGCATTACATTTTGTTTTCTTCTAACCGATGGGCTTCGTTATACTACTATAACGAAAGGATTTGGGTGTTTATGTATTTGTTTATTGCCTTTCCTCTGCACCAACTATCAGCTGTGTAAGACCAATCTGCATTTTCAGAACTCTGCATATATCCTTCGCTACGGCGGTCGTCGGCCTTTCCTTTTTCTTTCTGCTACCGCATCATGACAATTAAAGCGCTGAAAGATAGACTTACTTTGCCTCACTTTCTGCAAGTTATTTAATCTCTGTTATTGTCTCTTTTCTTCGGTTTTCATTTGACTCCATGCCCAATGGACCTTTTCCTGGTTTAACCCCCAAACCCCATGAATCCAAGACCATCTTTCACCCATAAATATGCCCACCTTTTTCATGCTATTTAAATTCCTATCGTGACATTTTTTGAGAGATCCCTCTCGGGTTGGAAGAGGGCAGCTTCTAATCCAAAGTGGTTCGAGGTTGCCTCGGGATTGATTTGCTGCAACCCATTTCAGTTCTGAGTGTCAACAGGATGACGTGGAGGACATTATGCAAAGACCGAAGGGAAACCATTTGTAGGTGTATCGACAAGAAGAACCTTCCTCTCTAAGAGGGAGTGTTGATGTTTGTAGCATTGGATAGGTACTTCCACACAGGTCTAAGTCTCCAGATGTGTAGAATTCATCGAAATACTTCTACCTTAGTGATTCATTTAAATTAAAGGATATATTAAAGAAAAGTTCTTTTATTAATTAGTTGAGTTTAATTTAATGAAATTCTAAAGTTATTAGCATTAGTGAATTAAATATTATCCACTGATATCAAGTGAGGTGAGATCTAATATCAATCATTAATACTTTGGAGATTAGGGTTAGGTCATAACTCAATATTATAAAAGCAAGGCTAGGGTGAAGGAGAAAGAGAATATTGGAGAGAAAAGAAGAACTTTTTCTCAATTGTTGGAGTCACAAACAACTGTGATTCAAGGAGACATCGAATAGGTGGAAAAGGAATTTCATTTGGAGATCAATTTAGGTGAGGGAGAAGAGAAAACATGGGTAGTCCAAGGAAGATCCAATATATTGGAGCCATAATAATAGGAACATAGTTGTATGCATTGTTGAATTCATTCAAGGTGTGTATGTACATGGGCTACAGTCTAAGAAAAGTGCATACATACATGGGATGCAATGCAGTAAGGAACATATAAGTTTGATAAAGTGAGTGTACGAGGTCATACATCCACAAAGGAGTTGATAGGGTTTGGAGGTGCTGTCTGTAGTTTTCTATATTTCTTAGTGGCTCATTTTCCGAGTAAGGGATCCCTTGTAATATTTGATATTATTCTAATGATAAGATTATTTGAAGCCAATAAAAAATTGTGAGATTTAAATTGGTTTCATTTCTTCCACTAATTATTTCTATAAATTATTCTAGTTAGTATAATTTATTTTGTGAGCTTCTAATTTGATTTACAACAAGGAAATCACTAGTAAACAATTTATCTAGGTGCTTGGATAAGAAAATTGGCAAGGTTGACATCGACCCTATAGGAAACTGACCTCTTACACAAAAAATATCCCCAGAGAAGAGACCACTAGGAAAAGTGGTAAGGAGAAAAGGATAACTACCCTACTATGTAAATTTTCCCCCAATAATAGGATACCCCCCATGCACATTGGTGTAAATGGAGGGAAAATGTGTGTTACCCCATTAGATATTGAATCCCCTAGAAACATTGTTTCCAAAGATTAAATAGGAACAACCTGAGACCCACTTGGTATAGTCCAATTGAAAGTAAAACTATCACTTAACATTACTAGGCTACTTGTAAGAATGGTGGAGGTAGAAGGAATTCCACTTCCCATGTTGAAACCCAAGTTTGTCCCTCCACTAGAAGTAGATCCATATGTGGGAATCAACACTAATGATATGGGTGTATTAATTTTTTGTATACTGACATAAGGAAAAGCATACACATCCAAAATCCCCCAAATGGTGGGATCTCATGACACGAGGAGAGATGGGATATTTCCAATGGAATTAATGGAAAACAAGGTAGACATTATTGGTATGCCCCCTATAGATCTAATCAATGGGATTAATGTCTTAGCTACACTGGATGAAATACTCATATCCAACATGATATAAGGTTCACTAAACAAATAAAAAGACTCGCTAAAAAGTTCCCCGACCTAGAAAAGTATAGGTGCATCACGACCAATCAAAGGAGGGTTGGAATTAGGTGGAGGACTTTCATTGACCACTTTGAATTTAAAGTCCAAACTCTCTTGGAAATATTTGTATGACTCTTCAAACACGTTTTCACCTATATTACATCACTTAATAAGTTGTTGGACCTCCATTATGGGCTCAAGTCCTCGCAATCAAAGGGACTAAGAGGGGTTTAGCCATAGTGAATAGAATGCGTCAAATTTTAAATACAATTAACCTAAGGCCAACTAAGACTTGGAACCAAAGAGAAAACCCTTAATAAATCTAGGCAATAGCAAGAAAACTAATAGTTCAGGGTGGATTTGAAAATACAACCCTCCTGAGGAGATGAAGTCCCCACAATATTGGCTAGCACAGGTATGACGACTAGTTCTGATGATCTCCATGAAATAGCCTTAACCAATGCAAGTACCCTTTATTAAGGAGGGAACCCTCCGAGAGAAATAATACCATGAAAAAAATTCTCCTCATGGTACTACAAGCAGGTCCCACTCACATTAACCTTTGTAGGCTACCTAGGAATGGTCACCAAGGATAACACCTCAAAATAAATGAGTTAGAAAACAATCACAGGTATGAACACATGAAAAGATAAGGTAACTATTACCAAATAATCAAAACAGATACCTCATAGGGAAGTGTCGACACTAACCAAACCCTCGTATATGTAGTATTCAAAGAAATATCACAAAAACCAAAACAATTAGAGAGGGGTAATCACCCTACTTGCCCCATTGTGACCTCATGCTTATATCCTTTGTCAGAAGAGACTCCCAACACACTTGTTGAAAAAATGGATTTACACTCTCTTTAATGACTCTAGGTTTTGTTTCATGGCCTTGGATATTTCACTCTCTAATCCCATTCGAAGTCTTATATAATGTTGGTTTTCTAACAAAGAAAAAAAATCTAGTTGATTTTTAGATTAAAAAATATTTTTCTTATGTTTTTTTTAATGTGAATGGAAATGAATGAAACTTTTAGTTATGTTACAACTCTTTTCCAACCAAAGAAATGGAAAGATGCCAATTCAAATTGTTCAATTGAATGAATTCTAAATATGGGAAGGAAAGAGGCCTTTTTCTTTTCAAGTTTCATGGCACAACCTCACAATCAACAAGAAACCATGCAAAAAAATCAAAAACCAAAATTAGCTCCTTGAAGCAAACACCAAAATTCACTTTGTTCCAAATGCTCAAAATCTTTGTGCATGCAAATTCTGTCTTTTTTTTTCAATGAAAATGCAAAAACTTTCTTCATCTAATCGAGAAAAGAAATATTCAAGTTGAAGAACCAACAATCAAAAGAAAGGGGTATAGGAAATTGTTAGTGATGAAATAAATCTCACTCCAATGTCTCTATAAGAATCACAACCCAAAACTCACAAGGAAAATGGATCTAGCAATTCAAAAAATTGTTGCAAAAGGAAACTAAACCAAATGCAACTAGACGAGAAATAATACTATATTTGATCATATTTGTTGGGTACACATCCCAACTCAATGGATCACTTGACAACAAATAAATGAAAATGATAAATCCATTAAAACAATTGAATCACACCTCAAATCCAAGCCTAAGATCTAAGGTGACCCAAAAATGATCAAATAGAGAGAGGATCCAAGGAAACAAATCAATTCTAGACCCTTCATATCAAATACATTTAGATCTAATTAAGATAAATTTGAAAAAAAAAAAAAATATGTCCTACAAGGGAGGCTAGGAGTTGTCTTGCATGCATTAGGAAACCATATGCAATTTGTCTCTAGTCACAAGTATTGCAACATGTGACCTATCACTCTATCCTCAATAGTAGGCAAATAACACTCTGCAAAGTTTTTGAAAAATAAAATGATCTGAATCAGATCTTCCAGATCTAAGAGATCTACTCTCTGAGGGAGTGCTACAGAGAGAATGAATAACTCATAAATAGATAATGGAGGTAAGAAAATAAGGGGATATAAACTAGAGAAGAATCAAATATTCTTCCCTAATGGAGTCGTCAGTTTTGTATAGAGAAAATCTCTCTAATAGGATAATAATATCTCCCTAGGATCTCCCTACTAATCCTGGATATATAGTGGAATAAGATTCTATGGATTTCCTAAACACAAACGTATAGATCACAATTACACTAAAAAATGGTAGAATGAAATACCTTAATCCCAATGTTCATCCTCCCATGTCATGGCTATCGAAGTCCTAAAGTTCCATCTCCAGCTCATGTAATCTACTTCTTACACACAAGAGACAAAACAATTACTTTATACTTCTCTTCCTAGAATTATAATCCTAGATCTAGCTTGTATCTAATTTGATTGTGAGGAATTAAATTAGATCTACACATTTGCAAATGAAATACAAATATTCAAAGGGGAAAGTAAATGATAGATTAATCAATATGCAGGAAATACATCAAGAAAAATTACCTCAAGGTGTATATGTATTCCTCTTTCCCCCTTTCTCCTTGCTCATCCTTGACTTTTCAATGAAGATAGACAACCTGACTATAACAAATATGGAATGCAAGAGAACCTATGTATTCTGGATGCATAAATCTGTGAATGGTTCTTCCTCCTCATGCTCAAGATTATCCTTCTTTATATAGATCCTTGGAAGAGGATTTGGGGAGCTTATAAATCTTATAGAAACCAATTGAGACTCGAATGTTGTGAGTTCCAAGGCTCATGACATGAAGAACCGACTCATCCACTACTTTCCTCTTTGAAAGTTTGTGAATCTAGAAGGTTTCATGGGCAGTTTCTTATTCTCCACTACTGACTAGTGATAGGTCACTAGATGTACACTATTTACTAGTGACTTGTCACTTGTTTTCTATGGTATGACTAGAGACCTCCCCCCAAAACAAATCCAATCCTGAGTACAATACTATGTCTCAATTGTCATATTTTTTTAAGTTCCTCCAGACACTGTAGGGTGGAAAGTAAGTCTATAACACATGGTTGGAGGAATATTTCATTATACTAACATTCCTCCTTGATGAAAACCTCTTGTATCCCCAATAAGTTACAAAGATATAAAATTCACCTCTATCATGGATTTGGTGAAGATATCAATAAGTTGTTGTTTAGTGGGACAATAATTCAAACAAATAACACCATCAACTACTAGATCTCAAATGTAATGAGTATCAATATCAATGTTTTTGGTATTGGATCAATGATATACTATATTGTAAAAAATATGGATAAGACTTTTAATTATGATTGTCACATATTATATTAGTAGAAGCATTCTGAACCAATTGAAGCTCAAAAGAACATGGTGGAGCCACATTTCCTCTTTAGTTTCTTCCTTAACTACCATGTAATTTGGTTTAGAAGAAGAAAGAGAAAGTGTTCTAAACTTCTTATTGGACCATGAAATTGGACCTCAACATAGATGAAATTTATATCATACAATAGACTTTTTTTTAGTTGTATCTATTTCCCAATTACTATTAGTGTAACGAATAAGTGAAACATAAACCTTGCTTGAATAGAAGACACCATAATCTAGAGTACCTTGAATATATTTGAGAATCCTTTTAGCTTATTTCCAATGGTTGTCATGAGGATTTTGCATGAACTTGGAGACCAAGAAAAAAAGAAAAGAGAGATCAATCCTGTTATGTGCTAGATATATAAAAATCCGAAAACGTTAATGATAGAGTGTTTCGTCAACAAGAGGAGTGGCATAATAGGTAATTAATTTTACATCAGAGTTGAATGGTTCTTGTGAATTCTTACAATCACTCATACAAAAATGAGCTAGAAAATCCAAGACATACTTAGGATAACAAAGTAAGATCCCATCGGCCATATGCTAGACTTGAAGACCAAGAAAATAATGAAATAGGCCCAAGTATATCATTTCAAAGAACTTTTTAAGATCATTCTTCAATTCCTTGATTAAGGAAAGATGGCTACATGTAAGGATTCAATCATCCACATAAATAGCAAAAAGAACATTGTCTTCAAATAATTTAACATACAAATTTGTATCATATCAACACCTCCTGAAGCCACTTTGCGAGAAATGAGTATCAATTTTCTCATACCAAGAACTAGGTGCTTGTTTAATACCATACAAAGACTTGTTCAACTTGCATAAAAAATCCCAAGTTTCAGATGAGACAAAATCAGGTTGTTGTTACATATAAATTTCTTCACAAAGATCACCATTTAAAATGGTACACTTGTCATCCATTTGGTGAATTTTCCATTGAAATAATGCAGCAAGAGATATGAAATTTCTTACGGCGTTTATTTTATAAACATGAGAAAATATTTTAGTATAATCCATAGCTTTATTATGATGAGATCCATTAGTGCCTAACCATTCCTTTTGTGTTTCAATCTGTCCTTTTGTAGTGAACTTTGTTTGATAAATCCATTTGCAGGGAACAAGAGTCTTACCGGGAGGAAGTGGGACAAGGTTCCAAGTATCGTTTTGTAACATCCCTCTCTTGTGCGCACTGAGCGAACTTATTATTTGAGGACACTTGCTTGCAAGTAATCCAGATTATTATACTATTGGGAATTTTATTATGATTATGAGGCATTATGGATTGATGACATGTTATTTGGCTGTATTCACATAGACAGGTGCTATTGAATCGATTTTCTTGAGTATGCAAGATTTTGGACCTCAAGGATGCAGAGGCATCGATGAAACCCCTTGGACTCTAGATCGAGTCGGGGAGTGGACTATTCGGGGTTTGATTGTTGTATATATGACATTTGTGCATCTAATTAGATGATATGATTATGGATATTCTTTCTGACATGATTCGTTGATGATGCAGGTTGACGATAGCTTGCCGACCAAACTCACATGTGGAGTAGAGGGGTCACGCATGATAACCAGAGATGTTGAGGGAGAGTTGTGGACAACAGCCCTGCCACAACCTACTAGCACTCCCACCATGGCTCGAACTGTAGGTTAAAAATTACCTAGTTTGAGGAGACTCGCAATGCCGTGAGGGCAGACTGCGGCAGTCGCTGACGATGATTCTAAGGGGTGTGCAATAAGATAGGGGCCTTATTCATTAGAGGCCCTTAGTCTCCCACAAGATCACCTGGCAGAGTATTGACTCGAGGGGTTTTTATGTCTACCAAGTTAGTCAAGAGGCGAGTGGAACCCTTGGAGCACAGAGTGCGTCCTAAAGGGCATGTCGTGTAAGAAAAATAGAAAGAGGCGAGTGACACCCTTGGGAACTCGGAAAAACGTTTTCTTACGTTTTTCCGTGTAATAAAAACGGAAAAACGTAGTGCGTCATGAAGGGCATGTTGCACAAAGGAAACAAAATGAGGCGAGTGGCACCCTAGGAGAACCTAGTGCGTCCTGAAGGGCACGTCATGTTGTTAAATAACAAATGAATAACCTAGATGGCCTTAGAATGAATAATGTGATGAGAAATATTTAAAACAATTTTCCCTAATAAAATGTTGCCCAGCCTAGGAAAATAAATTCTAGGTCTAAGTGATACTTGTGATAAAAAATATATATTTATATTTATATAAACATAAAAATAAAAATAAAAAAATAATAATGATAATCATCATTAATCATGTGACGAGAAGGGGGTAAGCAATTTAATTAATTTATAAAAATCTTTTGGGGGATAAAATTTAAAAAAGGGGGAAACAATTTTTTTGCTACATATGCTAATTAAAAATTTATTAATTAAAAAGGAAAAAGGGAAAAAGGTAATTTTCTACGCTTGCCAATTTGAGTTTTAAATGAAAAGAGAAAGAGGGAAATTTAAAGGAATAAGGAAACTAGGAAAAAGTTGGAAACACAAAAAGAAAGGGGAAACACAAGGAAAAAGTAGAAAGACTAACTTAGTAAAGGTATCTATCATTTAAGAACTTTCTAAATTAAACTCAACTAGTAAATTAGTAAGAGGGAAAGTCATTAAATTGTGTAAGGGAATATGGGGACACCTAGGAGCGATTCCAGGAATGCTTTTAGGTGGGTGAGGGAAATAGGAGTAATTAATTAATTAATGAAATTAATTTATGGTGCAATGAAGGGAATGGGTAACACATGTACAGGGATGATTTTTATGAATTAAATTATTGAACAATAAATTAAATGGGATTTTGAGAAAGTAAATGACTTAGAAACTCTATATAAAGGAGGGAGGAGGAGGAGGATGGATGGATACCTTCTGTTATGCGTAACGTTACGCTGCAAAAATTTAGACTTGATTGAGTTATCTTGTGGGAGTTGGGATACCCATCTTGGTGAGGAGTGGTAGCTTGGCCTTGCAAGGTGAGTTGGGAGCTAGATGTTCTCTGGTTTAGAGTGCATGGCCCCTTTGCGGCTTGGGGGGCTAAGAGGGAAGAAGAGTACCCCTAGCGTTGGTTGTGAGGTATCGGTGAAGTCTCATCATTCGACAAGCGAGAGATGCACGGAGCGCGGGGGACAATGACTCAGAGTGGACGACTTGGGCTACAATACGCTTACTTGGATTCTGCATGGTAGATTCTTATTATATTTTATGCTTTCATTTCTGTATTTTTGATTGGGTAAAGAAAATGTTTGAATTAGCATTTCAACCGAGAACCTAATTTTTCCCATAGCCGGAAGCTCGCTGCTTGAATTGATTCCCTTGGCATTTGATCCCTGCATGTTGTGACTGTCATTTGGTTCGATTGATTTTTGTGAAGAGTTGTTCTTTTTGTCCTCATCCCTAGTTCATTAGTCCACGCCTGAGCAGTCGACCATGAGCCGAATTGACGGTCGTCACTTCGGTGCACAATGACCTATAGATTCTAATGCCCTTATTTTCTATGTGTGGATGATGAGCGAAGGATTTGTTTGCCCAATTGTTTACCCTTTCTCATCTCTGCAATGATCTCCTCTTTGCCTCGGTCCCTACGTGTTATATCACCTTTGTGTCTTAATCGTTCTCGTCAATCTGAAAATTGTATTTGGTATTTTCTGCATTTCAACACCCTCAACCACGAAAATCAACTCTGCGTTTATATATGTTGTTGGATCAATTTAACTCTCCATTTTTAAATATTGTTGGATACATTTAAATCTACGTTTTTGTATAATGTTGGATGAATTTAACTCTACGTTTATATATGTTGTAGGATCAATTTAACTCTACGTTTTTAAATATTTTTAGATACATTTAAATCTGCGTTTTTATATAATGTTGGATGAATTTAACTCTGTGTTTGTACATATTGTCGGATAACTTAAATCTGCGTTGTGATACCTCCATGAAACTTAACTTTGTGTTATCTTTAATGATAGCAATACTCTCTGCATTTTTTTTTTACCTCTGCACTTTAACATTTGAAGACGATTGAGACTACATTGTCTGCCCTTACATTTGTTTGGACTGTGATTTATTTTTCTTTCTTATGCATTTTAATTATGGGAAGGCAAAATTGCCCGACGCTTCTCATATTTCATTATTCTTTCGTCTAGAGAAATAAATTCTTCTAGTTATTTATTGTCTTATCAGAATATTGATTTAGTATGTCGATATTGCATGGACCAATTGTCTTGATTGGTGAATGGAATTATGTCCAGTAAATTTGCACTGTTTAGAAAATTTTATAAAAAGAGATTCAAGATCAACAAAAACCCAAGTGAGAGGAATATTTCCCGAATGTTATTTACACAATTAGATTATTACTCTCGAGCACTGGAAGGTCCATGACTGGAAACAAAGCAGTTATGTCTGCATTTTTGGGCCTTGGTCCAGAAAAAAAATAAAATCCTCAGCGATACTACCTTGAGGGCGATGTAAATCTATGTTTTTTTTTTTTTTTTTTTTTTTATTTGCCAGCATTTCACCCAACATTTCTGACTGCGTGTATCACTTATTGACTGTTAGATTTCCTCCCTGGAGAACTTAAATAACTTTGAGTTTGGGGTTAAACCAACACTTTACATTGACCATAATTCTCGTGAAGTTAATAGCATTAATTGGGTAGTAATTAAGTCAAACGACAATTGTGTGTAGTGTCAACATTCTCATTGTATCTTTAATTTACATTAATCTATTGTATAGTGAATATCCACCAAGATTTCTTACCGCCAATGTTTAGCTGCAAAAAATCTTTACCAATAGCCTCTTCATTGGGTCAGATTATTTTATTATGTAGTATTTGACTACATGAGTAATACCCTTAACTACAATTCACGTTTTTTTTTAACTCAAGGTTTCCCTCCTATTTACCTCAATGGCTATCATTTTATTCCACTCTGCGAACCTCCTTAAAGATGGCGATATAAATGTTGTGGTTTATAGACCGAGGTTTTGAGGATTTTAAACTAGCTTTTTGCATTAGTGATTTAGCCTTATTATAAGATGACCTTTAGTTGAATAGAGAGCCTTTAGTTTAAATTAGACTAGACTTGTCAATCTAGTTTTCGTATTAATTAAACCAGACTTGTTAAATTAGAATGTAATTATTGTTTATAGTGTTAGTATTGACTTAATTAGACTTGCTTAATTTTATTTGCATCAGTGTTAAATTAGATGGTACATTGATGACCAAATTGTAATTTAGACTTGCTTAATTTGATTTGTTTTTAGTGTTAAATTAGATGGTACATTAGTGACCAAATTATAATTTAGACTTGCTCCATTTGATTTGAATTTAATGTTAAATAGATCGTACATTAATGACTAATTGTAAATTAATATCATTAACAAGTGTGATAATTGAATCTTGTACATCGATATTGTTAATATTGTTTACGAGGTTAATTGCTAAGTTACATTCTATTTAGTGATTAATTTAGAATTTCCAATTTAGATTGTAATTAATGTTAAATTAAATTGGCGTGTAATGACTAAATTGTAATTTAGACATGCTAAATTATAGTGTAAGTTATGTTAATTTAGATTGGTAATTATTTACTAGTTTAGACTTGATTAATGGTTTGGGTGGTTGGCAAAGTCGTGTAATGGCTTGCGCTCTCTTGTTGACGTCATATTGCATCTTGCTGACCCGTTTCTTGGGGGGTGGGTGTAGTCTTTTTGTCAGCTATTACGGTCTCCTAGCGTGTGGGTTGGTCTTGAGTCTATGGTCCAGATAGAATTTGTTGTGCCAAGTTTATTGACGCATCTATCACTTGGGGACAACATGATTCCTAATAAGGGGATCATGGTGCGCCCTATTGAGTAGTGGCGAATGATAACTTGGCCGAAGTCGGTTCCTTTCGTGTGAGTGTTGTTGAGCATTTTAAGTTTTCTTTTGATGCATGGGTTGAAAGCCTTCATGCGTTTGGTTTGCGCGCCTTGCGGTTCTATTCTTTAGTCATCAAGGCCATTGTGTTGGGAGGGGGATGTTGTCCCTTATCTTGTAGGTGTGGTCCTCTTGCGTTGAGCGGGTAGTCGTTTCTCCTTGTTTTTCTATGCACGTTTCACCTAGTTGATCTTGTGCCAGTGCGTGGAGTCATAGTTGTCTCCTGCCTAAACTGCTTTCTTTCATCATTTGTGTGGTTAAGTTGTTGTCGTCATTGCCTTCCTACTTCAAAAAAAAAAAAAGGGTTTTTTCACCTTTCGCTTCTCTCACAGTCGTAACGTATTGGGGTGTTACATATGGTATCGGAGCGGGTTCAACCCGCGACTTGGGATCACTATGACTTTCGTTGATATGATATTGATTATAATGCTTCTAATTAATTTGACTTGCATTCGTGCAGGTAATCACGGTTAGAGGACGTTGGGTAGGTAGACGACAGGGTGCTAGGGAAGGAGGCACGA
Organism: Picea engelmannii; assembly: GCA_009831015.1. NCBI lineage: Eukaryota > Viridiplantae > Streptophyta > Pinopsida > Pinales > Pinaceae > Picea > Picea engelmannii. The sequence continues at coordinate 383,154 of ML782093.1, read as the reverse complement.
CGCCTCCAGTAGCATCCACGCCTGAGGGGTCTAACCCCCAGGGAGACAAACATGTTGTTGGGTAGGAGAAAATAGCGGTGGGTGATGTGGTTGGACTGATGAAGTATTTTCAGCGCATGTCTGAGGCACTTCTTAACTGTTTGGAAAGAGATGAGGCCAAGTCATCGGCACCCCCTAAGGGTCCACCTCACTCCCTGGTCAGTATTGGTAGCATTCACCACGAACTCGAGAAGGTCAAATTTCCCGAGTTCTTTGGTGCCCCAAACGAAAAAGCCGTCGAGGCATGGCTGGAGAATTTGGTGATGTGATTTGCACTGCACGACTTTACCTCCAACATGAAGGTCTACATGGTGGTATTTCAACTGAAGTGTAGCGCTCTTCTATGGTGGAAGATGCTTCTGCCACAACTGAACATGGCCGTCGAAGACGTGTCATGGGAGTTGTTCAAGGAACGGTTCCGAGAGAGGTACTTATCAGAGGAATTCATTGAGCGTCATCTCAATGAATTCAATACCTTACGACAAGGCGGTTTTACGGTGCCCGAGTATGAGGCTTGTTTTATGGATTTGCTTCGGTATGCTCCGCATCTTAATACTGAGAAACTTAAGGTCAACATGTTTGTGTTTGGCCTTAATGGAAACATACATGAAAAGGTTAATATTATGATGCCTCATACCTTTCATGATGTCATGCAAAAGGACCTCATAGTAGAGGAGGATCTTATCAGTGAAGGTTAGATTAGGACTCCAGCGAGACCAGCAGGGTAGGTGTCATCCGATGCATAGAAGCATCAGACCCCAACAATACATACGCCTGGATATCATGGCTTCTGGAGGGGATCCACTTTCACTACACCTTGGTGACTAGCGCCTCAGCGGTGGACACCTTATTGGGGACCACAACATCAACAACAACGTCAACTGTAGCATCAACAATTTAGGCCCATTCAACAGAACAAACCAGGATTCCAAGCCGCTGGGCTGTCATCTTCTACTTCAGGTACCAGGAGTACTAGACCGAAGAAGGGATGCTAGACTTGTGGGGAGCCACACTACCAGTGTAACTGCCTAGTGGAGAGGAACAAAGCATCTAGATTATCCAGACCCACTACCGTGGGAGATTTGGGCAAGGCCCATCGGATTCATTCAGTGGTGAATAATCACTAGGCAAAGCACCAGTCACCTGTGCTCGAGACATCAGGTATCATCGCTGACCCAACCCTTAGCATTTTAATATATCCCAGTTCTACCAAGAGTTTCATTTCTGGTGCAACACTAAAACAGATTAAAGTAAAGGCAGTCAAACAGGATGAGTTTATCTTTGTAGAGATGACTTCGGGAGCCAAACAGAAGGTTGGAGGGAAGGTTACAGAGTGTACCCTTAACCTGGGAGAGTTTGTCACCAGGGCCAACCTGTACGTCCTGATCTTAGGATCTTATGACATCATGATTGGTAGGGACTGGTTGGAATCGCATAAGGTGATACTCAACTGTAAGATGAAATGGTTGATCTTGTTTGATGATGAGGGACAAAGATGCGTGATTGTAGGTCAGAACTAGGGAGTTTCCCTAAGGTTCATCTCTTCCTTGCAGCTACGGAAGAGCATGCACAAGGGGTGTAATCTTTATGGGATCCTTGCGTTAAACGAAAAGGGAGTAGTGGAAGGTCTAGAACACCTTCTGATGGTGAAAAAGTTTGCAGAAGTATTTCTGGAGGAGTTACCTGGAATGTCGTCGCAAAGGGAATTGGAGTTTATCATAGACCTGAAACCGGGGACTGAACCGATAGAAAGAACACCTTATCGTATGTCGACCCCGGAGTTACAGGAGTTGAGAATGCAACTGAAGGAGCTTCTGGACCTAGGTCTTATATGTTGAAGTGTGTCACCATGGGGCACGCCTGTTATTTTCATAGGAAATAAGGATGGGTCGTGGAGGCTCTGCAATGACTACCGTTAATTGAACAAGGAAATGATCAAGAATCAGTATCCGTTTCTAGGGATTGATGATCTATTCGATCAAATGAAGGGTGTGACGATGTTCTCAAATATTGATTTGTGATCAGAGTATCACTAGTTATGGATCAAGTAGGATGACATCCCTAAGTCCGCCTTTAAGACGAGGTTTGGGCATTACAAGTTTATTGTTTTACCGTTTGGACTTCCCTAGGGGTATTTATGAGTTTGATGAACAAGGTGTTCCGCGAGTACTTGGACAAGTTCGTCCAAGTATTCATTGATGATATTTTGATTTACTCTCGAACGACGGAGAAGCATCATGACCACTTGCACTTGGTACTACAGTGTCTGCGAGAGCACAAATTATATGGGAATTTGTCCAAATGCTCGTTTTATCAATCGAAGATTCACTACTTAGGGCATGTCATCTCCGGCGAATATATCGTCGAGAATCCAACAAAGGTTGAGGCTATTATGGAATGGCCTGCATCGAAGAATGTCCCGAAAGTGCATAACTTCATGGGTTTAGCAAGATAATATCAATGGTTCATCGAGGGATTTTCGAGGATAGCAAATCCAATCACCGAATTGCAAAAGAAGAGATAAAAAGTTTGATTGGACCAAGAAATGCACAGAAGAATTTCAAAGGCTCAAGGAACTGTTGACAACGACACCGATACTAAAGGTCCCTAACATGGACGCAGACTTCTTGGTATGCACTGACGCATCCAAGGAAGGATTAGGAGGAGTCTTGATGCAAGACGGTCAAGTGATCGCTTACATCTGGAGGAAACTGAGAAGGCATGAGGATAACTATGCGACACACAATTTGGATTTGTTAGCCATTGTTTATGCCTTGAAGGTTTGGAGACACTACCTTGTTGGACGAAAATTTAAACTAGAGATGGACCATTGTGGACTACAACACATATTTACAGAAAGAAACCTGAACGTTTGACAACGAAGTTGGTCAAAACTTCTTAGCGAGTATGATTTTGAGATTTCTTACATAAAAGGAATAGGGAACTGAGTGGCAGATGCATTGAGTTGGAGACCACACATATTTCTAGTGTTGCCTCATCAGATGAATCTACATGAAAATATTCCAACTTTACAGCGCGACGATGAATGGTACAAAGAGGTCGAGCATTTTATCGAGAAAAACACCATGATGGTACCAAGAATTGAAGGATTTACATTTGATGAAGATGGATAGTTGAGTTTCAAAAATCGGATTTACGTACCACTGAATGACGAGTTGAGGAGTTGATCCTAAACAAGGCTCACAAAGTAGTGTACATGGCCCACCCAAGAGTCACGAAGATGAGGGCAGACCTTAAACCATTATACTTATGGAAGGGAATGAAGGCGAACATAGTCAGCTATGTGGCCAGATGTATAGAATTTCAACAAGTCAAGGCTGAACATAGACATCTAGCGCGATTACTATAGCCATATGATGTTCCATAATCAAAATTGGAGGTTATATCGATGGATTTCATTGTTAGATTACCACTGGCAACAAGGAGACACGAATCAATTTTCATGGTAGTTGATACTCTGATGAAGAGTACTCATTTTATTCCTATGTGTATGATTTATCAGGCACTTGACATAGCTAGAGTTTTTGTCAGTGAGATTGTGAGAATGCATGGCATGCATAAGAGGATTATATCTAATCGATGATCGGTGTTTACTAGATGATTTTGGACTAGTTTCCAAGAGGCCTTGGAAACCCAACTTACATTTAGTACTGCGTATCACCCGAAGACTGATGAGAAAACTGAACGAATGAACCAGACCTTGGATGACATGTTGAGCATGTATGTGATGGACCAACAAAAGCGTTGGGAAGAATTATTGCCACTAGTGGAATTCACTTATAACAACAATTACCAAAGCACCATTAGGATGATGCGTTTCGAGTTTCTTTACGGGCGACCATGTCAGATTCCTTTGAGTTGGGATTGGCTTGAGGATAGGGTCTTGGTGGGACCAGAAGCAATCCAAGAAATGGAAGAGAAAATGAAAACAATAAGACAAAGGATTGAAGAAGCTTAGTATCGGCAGAAGACCTATGTCGATGTGCACCATGTCGACTGTAGTTACGATGTTGGCGATCGAGTATTCTTGTGGGTAAAACTGCATAAGAGTTCAATCAAGTTTGGAAAGGGAGCTAAAATCTCTCCTAGGTTCATGGGACCTTTTGATATTATGGAGAGGAAGGGACTCATGGCCTATCGACTAGCCTTGCTTGATTCTTTGAGGCGTATGCACTATGTTTTTCACATATCTTTTTTGAGACATTATATTAGTGATCCTACACATGTTATTGACATGAGTTTCTTGCATGTATTGGACGAGGTGGTGCTCACGGCTAAGCCGATCCGCATCCTATATCATCACATTCGACAAATATGGCGTCGAACAGTAGATCAGGTCAAGGTCCAGTGGGACAACTATAGTCCGCACTCGACGACCTAGTTGGACGCATATGTTATGCGCCAATAGTTTCCATTTTTGTTTGATAGAGTGGCACCCTTGGACCACATAGTGTGTCCTGAAGGGAACGTCTTGCTTGGGAAACAGAAAGAGGCAAGTGGCACCCTTGGAGCACCTAGTGGGTCTTGAAGGGCACGTCATGTTTTTAAATAATAAATGAATAACGTATATGGCCTTAGAACGAATAATGTGATGAGAAAGATTTAAAACAATTTTCCCTAATAAAATGTTGCCCAACCTAGGAAAATAAAGTCTAGGTCTAAGTCATACTTGTGATAAAAAAATGTATTTATATTTATATAAAAATAAATAAATAATAATGATAATCATCATTAATCATGTGACGAGAAGGGGGTAAGCAATTTAATTAATTTATAAAAATCTTTTGGGGGATAAAATTTAAAAAGGGGGAAAAAGGGGAAATAATTGTTTTGTTACATATGCTAATTAAAAATTTATTAATTAAAAAGGAAAAGGGGAAAAAGATAATTTTCTACACTTTCCAATTTGAGTTCTAAATGAAAAGGGAGAGAGGGAGATTTAAAGGAATTAGGAAACTAGAAAAAAGTTGGAAACATAAAAAGAAAGGGGAAACACAAGGAAAAAGCAGAAAGACTAACTTAGTAAGGTATCTAGCATTTAAGAACTTTCTAAATTAAACTCAACTAGTAAAGTAGTAAGGGGGGAAGTCATTAAATTGTGTAAAGGAATATGGGGACACCTAGGAGCGATTCTAGGAATGCTTTTAGGTGGGTGAGGTAAATAGGAGTAAGTAATTAATTAATGAAATTAATTTATGGTGCAATGAAGGGGATCGGTGACACATGTACGAGGATGATTTTTATGGATTAAATTATTGAATAATAAATTAAATGGGATTTTGGGAAAGTAAATGACTTATAAACTCTATATAAAGGAAGAAGGAGGAGGAGGATGGATACCTTATGTTATGTGTAACGTTACACTGCAGAAATTTAGACTTGACTGACTTACTTATGGGAGTTAGGATACCCATCTCGGTGAGGAGTCGTAGCTTGGCCTTGCAAGGCGAGCTGGGAGCTAGTTGTTCTTTGGTTTAGAGTGCATGACCCATTTTCAGCTCAGGGGCCTAAGGGGGAAGAAGAGTACCCCTAGCATTGGTTGGGAGGTACCGGTGAAGTCTCATCGGTCGGCAAGCAGGAGCTTCATGGAGCGCACGGGACAACGACTCAAAGAAGGCGACTTGGGATATGGTACACTTACTTTGATTATGCATGGTAAATTCTTATTATACCTTACGCTTTAATTTCTATATATTTCATTGGGTAAAGAAAATGTTTGACTTAGAATTCCAACCAAGAACGTAATTTTCCCCATAGCCTGAAGCTCGTTGCTTGACTTGATTCCCTTGGAATTCTATCCATGCATGGTGTGTCTATCATTTTTTTTGGTTGATTGTTGTGAAGAGTGGCACTTTTTGTCCTCATCCATAGTTCGTCAGTCCACGCCTGAGCAGTCAGTCAGGAGTCAAATCAACAGTCGTCACTTCGGTGCACAACGACCTATAGATTCTAATGCCTTGTTTTTTTGTGCGTGGATGATGAGCGAAGGATGTGTCAGCCCAACTGTTTACCCCTTATCATCTCTGCATTGATCTCCTCCTTGCCTCGATATATGCGTGTTATATCACCTCTATGTCTTAATAATTCTCGGTAATTTGAAAACTGTGTTTGGTATTTTTTGCATTTCAACACCCTCAACCATGAAAATTAACTCTGTTTTTATATATGTTGTTGGATTAATTTAACTCTACGTTTTTAAATATTTCTAAATACATTTAGATCTGCGTTTTTATATAATGCTGGATGAATTTAACTCTGCGTTTATATATGTTGTTGGATCAATTTAAATATACATTTTTAATTATTTCCGGATACATTTAAATATGCGTTCTTGTATCATGTTGGATGAATTTAACTCTGTGTTTTTACATATTGCTAGACAACTTAAATCTGCATTGTGATACCCCCCAACAACTTAACTTTGTGTTAGATTTAATGATAGCAATACTCTCTGCATTTGTTTTTTAACCTCTTCACTTTAACATTTGAAGACGATTGAGATTGCGTTGTCCTTTTGCTGACGACCCTTACATTTGTTTGGATTACGATTTCTTTTTCTTTCTTATGCATTTAAATTATGGGAAGGCGAAATTGCCTGATGCTTCTCATATTTCATTATTCTTTCGTCTACAGTACTAAATTCTTCTAGTTATTTATTTTTTTATCATAATATTGATTTAGTATGTCGATATTTCATCGACCAATTGTTTTGATTGGTGAATGGTATTATGTCCAGTAAACTTGCACTATTTAGAATTTTTTATAAAAAGAGATTCAAGATCAACAAAAACCCAAGTGAAAGGAATATTTCAAAAACCCAAGTGAAAGGAATATTTCCCGAACGTTATTTACACAATTAGATTGTTACCCTTGAGCATTGGAAGGTCCATGACTGAAAATAGAGCAGTTGTGTCTACATTTTGGGGCCTTCATCTGCAAAAAAAAATAAAAATCCTCATCGATGTAAATCTGTGTTTTTTTTTTTTTTTATTTGCCATCATTTCTCCCAGTGTTTTTGACTGGGTGTATCACGTATTGACTACTGGATTTCTTCCCTGAGCGAGTTAAATAGCTTTGGGTTTGGGGTTAAACCAACACTTTACATTGACAATAATTCTGGTGAAGTTAATAGAATTAATTGGGTAGTAATTAAGTGATCTAGATGGATATTGGTGGCCGCCCACCTTTTCCAATTGGCCCAAAATAGTTTTCTGACAATTTTGGCAATTTACTATTTTTAGCAGTTTTAACTTCCGGGGCCATTTTGAGGGCCTAAATGAAGGTTTTTTAGGATAAATCTCCTAAATGATAACCAAAGGCATGATTGGGCCCCCAAAATGAATCTCCTTGATGATACCTTTCCAATGGGCTATCACACGCCTAAAACGGAGATCGTATGCAAAAGTTACGACCCTGGGAAGTTGATGTACTAACTTACCCAAACGGGGCCCACGTGGCTTTTGGCGCTTCATCTCCTAGGGTTAGATTTTTGGATGTCTAGGGTTTTTGGAATTATTTCTTATTGTAAAAAGGACTTTAGAGCCTCATTGTAACCTTGTTCTTGTGAATGTGCATTGTCGTCACATCTCTTCTCAGAGATAAGCCGCCACCATTCCAACAAGCTTGTTTCCGCTACATTTTACAGTTTCAACTTATTTCGTTATTGAATAGAAAACAAGTTTTACTGTATCTCTATTATTTTGTGTTAAGCACCTGTTAATAATCTGTATTCATTTCATTCTATTCATAAAATCTGGATCAGTGGTATCAGAGCGGTCTGCTCCTGGTCATCTTAATGCATGTCCCCAATGAGGTCAGAGTACAAAGAGTTGGGTCTCAAGCTTGTTTCTCTTGAGTAAAGAAGCTCTCGCACACCCAAGTGACCTCCCATGGTAGGAGAAAATAAAGATGACGGGACAGGAGATCCTTTCAAAATGTTGATTGAGGAATCCCTCACGCAACAGAGGAACGAGATGATGGATAGTTTCACGCAAATCCTTCGACGAATACCAACAGGCGACACATCTTCTTCGAACGGAGGTGATGCCCCCTTCAAGGTACAAATAAACTTCAATATTCCTATATTTTAAGGTCAGATAGACAAGTGGTTGAATCTACTAGAAGGGTATTTTTTTGTCCATAACTTTTCGAATAAAGAAAATATTACTTTTGCACTCCTCAAAGCCATTCCCCATGTCAAATATTGGTGGGAAACTTTCTGTGAGAAAAAGGAAATAGAGGAAACCTCATTATTTTCAGTCATGACCTCCTGGGAATCCTTCAGGGATGTTATTAAGGAACAATACTACCTTGTCAGAAGTTATGATGACCTGTATACCAAATGGACAACACTGCGACAAGAAAGAGACCAAGCAGTGCCAGATTTCACAAATATCTTCCATACCTTGCGCACCAAGTTGGGTATCAAAGATTCAGAATGACATCTAGTGGTCAAGTATCGTAGTGCTCTGCATAGATACATCCAGACCAAAATGGAATTTCTGGACATCTCATTCTTGGGCACGGCCTACCGATATGTTGTCAAAATCGAGCAGAAGCTCAAACAAAAGACGTGGCAATTTGGGCCTGGGAACCCCTCACAACAAAATCCAGAAAAGGGTGGCCCCAACCCACTGAACAAAGGATAGAGAAAAGATGGACAGTATCAGGAAAACCAGTCCAAGCTGCAAGCAAAGAAGGACATCGGAAAGACAAAGAAAGATACCGGGAAGTGGTGCGACTTCCATAAGAGCCCTTGGCATAACCCTACTGACTGCTGCTCAAAGCAGTCGCTGGTGGCTGAAGTGAAAGCCTTTGAATCAGATGTAGATTATGAATTTGAGCCAGAACGAGAAAGGGGAAGACGAATCATTGACGCGAAACCCAGTGCCACCATTGCTACCACCACCAAGCTCCAGCCTAGTGAACTAGATGAGCTAGGAGAAGGAGAGCACCTCTTCCATTCATAGATGTAGGTAAAAGGCACCCCACTGCACTTCATCGTTGATAGCGGTAGTCAAAAGAACCTCATCTCAGCAGAGGTCATCAAGCAGATGGCCCTACCAACAACGTCGCACCCACAATCGTACACCACTAGATGGCTCTGCTAAGGAAGTGATCTCTGCATCAGCCAATAGTGTCGACTATCGTACGGAATCAAGCCCTTCAAAGACGAGGTATTGTGTGATGTTTCTCCTCTCGAAGTTTGTTTTGTTCTTTTGGTCCAACCTTATTTATGGAAACATCATGCTGTATATGAGTCTAGGCTTCGTAGTGTTATTATTACTTTGAACAGGATACCCGAGGCAATCCCACCTAGTGCTATTTCCTTGATCTCTGCTAAGAAATGCAGGAAGGTCATCTCTCAGACGGGGAGGTTTGTCTTCTTCGTGATTCTCTCTCAGAATAAGTGAAATATCACAACCACATATATAGTCTCTACGACCGACCTCTCCACACAGCAGAAGAAAGTAGATAAGGTCGTGGAAAAATACTCGGATATATTCTCCTCACCTACAGGGGTAACTCTACACTGCCAGGTCAAGCACCCCATCGATCTGACTCACGACGCATCGCTACCCAATGGGCCAGTCTATCATAGCTCTTTGTTAGAGAATGAGGATATCAAGTGAAAGATCCAAGAACTGCTCCACAAGCGGCACATCCACCCCAGCTCATCACCTGGCAGGAGCCCAATCCTGCTGGTACAGAAGAAAGATAGAACCTTGTGACACTATATTGATTACCGGGCTCTGAATAAAATCACAGTTAGAAACCGATACCTGATTCCCGGAATCGATGACCTCATTGATCAACTCACAAGGGCCAAATACTTTAGTAAGATTGATCTGAAGTCTGGCTACCACAAGGTCACGATAGAACAGAGAAATGTATGGAAGACTTCCTTCAAGTCAAAGGAAGGCCTTTTTGAATGGTTGGTCATGCCCTTTGGTTTGAAAAATTCTCCAGCCACTTTCATGAGGATGATGGACGATATCCTGCGACCATTCACCAATACTTTTGTAGTGGTGTATTTGGATGACATTCTAATTTACAGTAAGACTTGGGCCGAACACTTGCAGCATATTTAGCAGGTTCTGCACACCCTACGACAGCACAAGCTATACGCCAACTTGGAAAAATGTTCCTTCGGCATGAATAGGGTCCATTACCTAGGCTACATCATTGATCATCTTGGCATACATGTGGATCCATCCAAGATCCAAGTCATCCATGACTGGCTAGCCCCAACAACACTCACTGAGCTTCGAAGCTTCTTGGGCCTTGCCAATTTCTACTGCAGGTTCATGTTGGGTTTCTCCCATATTGCATGGGCCCTCAGTCAAATAAATAGGGGTGGTGGTAAGGAAAAATTTGTGTGGGGCCGGTCCCAACAACAAGAGTTCGATGATTTGAGGCAACGCTTGTGCTCAGCCCCAATACTTTCACTACCAAACCTGCAATATCCATTTGAGATTGAGATAGATGCTTTAGACTATGATGTGGGCATTGTTCTCACTCAACACAGCTACCCCATGGCCTATTATAGTGAGACACTGTCAGATACCGTCCGTAATTACCCTATTTACGACAAAGAAATGTACTCCATTATGCAAGCATGAAGCCAGTGGAGATATTACATTCTTGGGAAGAAGACAATCATACACATTGATCATAAGCCACTGTAGTTCATGTAGACACAGGGAAAATTACAGAATGACCGCCATCAAAAGTTGTCCACATACTTGCAGCAATTCCACCTCAACATCAAGTATAAAACAGGAAGCACCAATCATGTCACCGATTGCCTCAGTAGACCGCCATTCGTGACAATCACCATGGTGCTAGACTCTTGTGGCCATGAGACATTTGGATGGCCCCAACTCTACGAGACAGACCCTGACTTCACCACCACCTACCAAATTTTGGGTGCAAATGCAGTTGTCGATAATTTCCATCTTCAGGATGGGTTGTTGTGTCGTCTAGGCCATATTTGTGTTCCATCAAGTGAGCGAGCTAAGATGATCTGGGAATCCCACTACAGTCGAGTGGCAGGATACTTCGGTGTTGAAAAGATAGTGGCGATGCTACGGAAACATTTCTACTGGACAAAAATTCGACAGGAGGTCAGCAAGTATATCAGGTCCTGCACTGCCTGCGCTATTGCCAAACCGACCACTAAGAAACAGGGCTTGTACACCCCTCTTCCTACTCCTGACAGGCCATGGGAACCCATCTCAATGGACTACATGTTGGGCCTCTCATCCACCAAGAGGGGAAATGACTGTGTTTTTGTCGTTGTTGATTGCTTTTCTAAGGTGGCGATTCTGGTTGCTTGCAAGAAGAGCATCACAACAGAGGCCACTATTAAGCTCTTCTTTGAACAATTCTGGGTACATTTTGGAATCCCACAAACCATTGTCTCAGATTGGGATAGTCGATTTCTCAGCACATTCTAGTCAAGCCTTTGGTCACTGTTGGACACCAAACTCACCAAATCCATCGCCTTCCACCCCCAGACAGATGGCCAAACCGAGGTTGTAAATCGAATGATTGTGCATATCCTTCGCATGTATAATTCAAAGAACCCTCGCACATGGGATGAGAGCCTTCCCTATGTCCAACATAGCTACAATCGAGCCCTGCTTAGCTCAACCGGCTGCAGCCCCTTTCAAGTGGGGTTGGGATTCCAACCATTGGGACCCATACATATTGCACTTCCCCTTGTGGTCACCTCGATCGACTCATATCCTGCTCCAATTGAGGCCAAAAAATCCACCCGGTTCATTGAGCGGATCCATCACATCCGCCAATAGGTTCAGGATATCCTACAGAAGTCCAATGATAAGTACAAACAACACCATGATCAACATCGGGTGCCACATAAGTTTCAGGTGGGCGACAAAGTTTAGTTGCACTTGCAGAAAGAACGCTTTACATGACCCCATCGGAAGATTCTCCCACTCTGTTATGGGTTGTACACTATCACCAAGGTTATGGGCCATAAACATTCCTCCTTTCCTTGGTCTGCACCCAGTGTTCAACGTGGATCTCCTTCGCCCTTATTTCCCACCATTATTGGACACCTCAGAAGTAGCAAAACAACTGAAGACAGAGCTCAACCCCGACTGCCTACAACAGGAATCCAATGATCATATTGTGGACAGACAGATCAAGGGCACTTGACAACAAAGGATCCAGCGTTATCGAGTCGTCAAAGCAGGGCAGCTCCTGCACCAAGGCAAGTGGCTCACCCGGGGCAAAATTCAGCAGAAATTTCCTCATCTGATGGGGGAACTCAAGGCAATGGAGACCATTGCCTCTTAAGGAGGGAGGATTGATCCAAATGGATATTGGTGGCCACCCACCTTTTCCAACTGGCTCAAAATAGTTTTCTGACAATTTTGGCAATTTACTATTTTTAGCAATTTTAACTTTCGGGACCATTTTAAGGGCCTAAATGAAGGTTTTTCGGGATCAAGCTACTCAATAATAACCAAAGGCATTATTGAGCCCCCAAAATGAATCTCCTCGATGATACATTTCCAACGGGCTATCACACGCCTAAAATGGAGATCATATGCAAAAGTTACGACCCCAGGAAGTTGATGTACTAACTTACCCAAATGGGGCCCACATGACTTTTGGTGCTTCATCTTCTAGGGTTAGGTTTTTGGATGTTTAGTTTTTTTTTCATTCTTGCTTATTGTAAAATGGCCTTCAGAGCCTCATTGTAACCTTCTTCTTGTGAATGCGCGTTGTCGTCACATCTCTTCTTAGAGATAAGCTGCCACCATTCCAGCAAGCTTGTTTCCGCTACATTTTACAGTTTGAGCTTATTTCCTTATTGAATAGAAAACCAATTTTACTGTATCTCTGTTATTTTGTGTTAAGAACCTGCTAATAATCTATATTCATTTCATTCTGCTCATAAATCTGGATCATTAAGTCATACAACGATTGTGTGTAGTGTCAGCATTCTCATTGTATCTTTAATTTACATTAATGGGCTATACAGTGAATATCCATCAAGATTTCTTGCCTCCAATGTTTAGCTGCAACAAATCTTTACAAATTTCCTCTTCATTGGGTCAGATTATTTTATTATGTAATATTTGACTACAAGAGTAATACCCATAACTCAAATTCACGTTTTTTTTAAACTCACGGTTTCCCTCCTATTTACCTCAGTGGTTATCATTTTATTCCACTCCGTGAACCTCCTTAAAGATGGTGATATAAATGTTGTGGTTTATAGACCGAGGTTTTGAGGATTTTAAAATATATTTTTACATTAGCAATTTAGCCTTTTTATAAGACAACGTTTAGTTGAATAGAGAGCCTTTACTTTAACTTAGACTAGACTTGTCAATCTAGTTTTCATATTAATTAAACCAGACTTGTTAAATTAGAATCTAATTATTGTTTATAGCGTTAGTATTGACTTAATTAGACTTGCTTAATTTGATTTGTGTCACTGTTAAATTAGATGGTACATTGATGACCAAATTGTAATTTAGACTTGCGTAATTTGATTTGCTTTTAGTGTTAAATTAGATGGTACATTGATGACCAAATTATAATTTAGACTTGCTTCATTTGATTTGCATTTAATGTTAAATAGATGGTACATTAATGACTAATTGTAAATTAATATTGTTAATAAGTGTGATAATTGCAGCTTGTACATCGATATTGTTAATATTGTTTACGAGGTTAATTGCTAATTTAGATTGTATTTAGTGATTAATTTAGAATTTCCAATTTAGATTGTAATTAATGTTAAATTAGATTGGCGTGTAAGGACTAAATTGTAATTTAGACATGCTAAATTAGAGTGTAAGTTATGTTAATTTAGATTGGTAATTATTGACTAATTTAGACTTGATTAATGGTTTGGGTTGTTCATGAAGTCGTGTAATGGATTGCGCTGTGTTGTTGACATCATATCGCGTCTTTCCGACCCGTTACTTGGGGGGTGGGTGTAGTCTTTGTGTCATCTATTTCGGTCTCCTAGCGCGTGGGTTGATCTTGAGTCTATGGTCCAGATAGAATTTGTTGTGCCAAGGTTATTGACGCGTCTATCACCTGGGGACAACATGATTCCTGATGAGGGGATCATGGCGCGCCCTAATGGGTAGCAATGAACAATAACTTGGCCGGAGTCGGTGCCTTCTGTGTGAGTGTTGTTGAGCGTTGTAAGTTTTCTTTTGGCACATGGGTTGAACACCTTCATGTGTTTCGTTTGCACGCCTTGAGGTTCTAGTCTTTAGTCGTCAAGTTCGTTGTGTTTGGAGGGGGATGTTGTCCCTTAGCTTGTAGGCGTGATCATGTTGCGTCGGGTAGGTAGTCGTTTCTCCTTGTTGTTCTACGCACGTTTTTCCCAGTTTCTCTTGTGCTAGTGCGTGGAGTCATAGTTGTATGCTTCTTGGACTACATGCTTGCGTTTGTTTTCATTTTTGTGGTTCAGTTGTTGTCTTCATTGCCTTCTTACTTAAAAAAAAAAAATGTTTTTTTCACCTTTCTCTTCGCTCAGAGTCGTAATGTATTGGGGTGTTACACGTTCTTCATAAAAGAGTCATATTCAATAGCCATTTCATTCTCCCATTTTGGTTTTACTTTATCTTCTGCATATGTGAAGGGATCATCTATGGATAACACTTTTTCCATGAGCGAAAAATTAAATCTAGTCATTCTAGAATGAGATGGAATCCCAAGCTTATACCCTACAAATTAAATTGTCTTCCATCCCCAATCTATAATTTGAGGAGTAGTGGTGGGAACCACTCTACTATATTCAGGAAATTCAAGTGGATCACTCGAACCAATAGGTGAAATAGGGTCTATATATTACACAATGCTTAAGGAATGATTCATGAACATAATCTCAATGGAATATGGAGAGTTGCAAGGAAACATGAGTTTTAATAGACTCGTGGGGTGGAGAGACTTCATTGAACTCTACATATCATTGAATGATGACATCTTGTTTTTATGGGTCAAAAAATATGTAAGATTTAGAATCCTCACTATAACCAAGAAATATACATATATAAGATTTGGGATCCAACTTCTTCCATCTTTCATAAAGGATATGTTCCCAACATTCACTGCCAAATACATTGAAATTGCCAATGTGTGGTCACCTTTCACTCCACTTTTCTTCAGGGGTAGCCTATAAAACTTATTTAGTAGGAAACCTATTCAAAACATGGTTAACAAAAAAAATACATTCAACCCAAAATATTTTATACAATCCTTTTGAATATAGTATACATATAGTTATTTTGACCAATGTCCTATATTTGCTTTCGGAAAACCCATTCTTTTAATGTGTGTAAGGAACTATCCTTAGATGCTCAATTCCATGCTTGGATAAATATATTGTAAAATCATGCTTTGTATACTCCCCTACATTATCATTTCTAAGAGTCTTGATACATTTACGATATTCTTTTTCAAAGAGGGCTCTAAATTATCGAAATACAACATAATATTGACTTTTGCACTTCAAAACATACACCCACATATTCTTGTTGTATTCATCAATCAAACTATTTTAATAGATAGGAACTAGTAATGAAGGAGTCTCTAGAGGACCACATATGTCACTATGAACCAACTACAACTATTCTTGGGAACCCCATGCTTTATCCTTATCAAACGTTTCCCTGTGATGTTTACCAAGGACACTTCCTTCACAAACACATTTAGTGGAAGAAATTGTAGGTAAACCAAGTACCATTTTAGATAAAATTTGCATTTTACCATAGTTCAAATGAACTAATATTTAATGCCACAACTTATTTTGTTCGTAAACATCTTTGACATAGCAATATAATGGTTTTTTTCTGGGTGAAGTAAAACTAGTGAGCTTAAACAAACCAACCTCATGATAAACCGACCAGATGAAACAATTTGTAAGTTTTTTTTGATATTTTTCACAACATATTTATCAATACATGCTTCAAATGTAAAACATGTTTGACAAGCTTGATAAACATAAATGATATTGAGGGGCAAGCCTTCTTGATGAAAAACATCATCCAATATACATTAGGAACCTAAATATTAATAGAACCAACTACTAAAATCTTCTTACCATCACTAATCAAAAATTTATAAGACTTGTGTTTTTTTTGTCATAAGAGGTGAATAATGTAGTACTCTTCATATGATTTGGATCACCTGAATCGAAAATCCATTCCATATAAGAAGAAGAGTTACCTTATTGAATACAATACGCACTAAGAGATACTTGTTGTTCCCTGGAGGCTTTCTTTTTGGTTTTTTCAATTTATTCTTCCTCTTAAAGAAATTATGCTACCGATGATTGGTTTTTCCACAATGCTTTCAAGGTTTCCATACTTTCTTCTTTGGATCATCTTAGGGAGAACAATTAAAAGTTGGATTGTAAGTACTAGTAGCATGAGGTTTGGTGTTCTCATGAGAAAATTTGTGTGTATTATTCTTACTATGTGCCAAATGATATTTCCAAATGAATTATTAATTAGATGAGATCAACCTATCCTATTCACAGATCAACCCTTTTCAAAACACTTCAAAAGAATTTTTCATTGATCTGCTAGACATTTAAATATTTCTATTTTGAGTTTGTATGAACATATCACAATATGAAGGCAAATTGTATTCCACAATTATAATGAGAGATGTATCATTTTTCTTATAATATTTTCCACAAACATTAAGATTTTCATTATAATCTTTTAACTTGGAAAGAAATGAATCAATTATTTCAAAATACTTAGGATCAAGCTCATGAATTTTTTCCTTCAGAAAATATGCAAAAACATTATCAGTTTTTTCTTACATAGAAGATAAATATTTCCATACCTTTATAGGGTTGTATTTAGCTTCTATATGTACCTATATACTATCTGATATGGTTTTCCCAGTGATTCCTCTTTCCTGTTCACGTTACTCATTTTGTACAACTAATTCTTTGGCATTAGTTGGTTTCTTGTTGTCATCATTGACTATGTGTCGAATATTCTCCCCCCTATGAATATAAATAATCTTTCTCTTACAAGAAAGATTGTTATTGAAAATTAAATCACGCACTGAAACAACCTCTGACATCATGATGAATAAAGATAGGAAACTGAGAGACAAATGAAAATAAAATTCACTCAAAGTAGAGAAAAAATGAGGACCAAAATAAACTTAGTATTTTACTTTGCACTTGTAGATATGAATGGAAAGGTTGATATTTGAGTGGAAAGGACATGATATTGAGGGTGTACACTACAATATATTCAACACAAAGACAATAACAACTGCAAGGAACAATCATTGTAGGAAAAGAATTGTCTACAAAACTAGGTTTGAAATACACAAGAAACAAATCCCTTCAACAAGAATTGAATCAATGACATGATCCACGAGAACTAGATTTTCATTATGATTTAGAACCGTACATGTCCACACATTGCAACAAAATCCTCATTTCCAAAGAAACCTGTGTGAATAAATTCAAATTCCCATCAATAAAGAACACATAGAAAAAATATTCCCAAATCCCACAAACGATCCATCAAGTTGATCCAACAAAAAAAACACTAAGAGATCCATACTTTTCTAGTTGAGAGATATTGTCATATAGGTCCATATGAGGTGTGAAGAGGAGAGGAAGGAAAACATATATCCCAACAAAGAGAAATTGACCTCCCCAAAAACAATTCACAGCTAAAGACCCTCCCATTCAAAAGAAATTAGGTTTTGAAAATATTAGTCTTGGTAAAAAATATTGTCTTGGAAATCACCAAAGCTAAAATGTTCCATAGAAACATTAGTTTTAAAAAAAAGCGAATTTCCTAGGCTAGTCTAGGAAAATTAATTCAAATTTGGAAAACAAAATCCAAACATAACAAGTGAATAGTCATTTTTGACTAATTCTCTTATTTTGGAAACAATGGTGAGCTTAGATTTGTTGAAAAAAGCATAGAAATAGTGAGATCTCCTCGGATCCAGTGAAAACCTAAGTGGTTTTCTAGATATGATTACAGCTCCACCAAATAATTTATGCAAGAATATCTGCTCAGGTCTGGTGAAAACCTAAGTGGTTTTCAGTGTAGAATTTATGCAATAGGATAGAATTTATATCTCCTCCCTTGCAATCATTTCCTACACCATCGAAACTAGTTATTTTATAGAAGCCCTTCCCTCAGCAAGGAGTTGTATCCAACCAAAAATAATCCAGTAAATCCTCCCAACCATCATGAACATACCATCCAACAAGTCGTGCTCAACCTAGAGACCCTTCCTATCATAATATCAACATCAACACAATAAATATCCATCTTCAAATCCTCAACCGCCAATATTTTATTCCCCTTGACTTGACTCCGACCAATGGAGAAACCACCCAATTACCTATTAATAGCCCTTGATTATTCCATGCCCTATATATTTCAAGAATGGCTTCCACTAAATATGGGTTTGATCCATTTTCCAAATAAATCCCCTCTAAATGTTCTTTTGATGCATTCTTAATTTATTGGAACTTTCTTATCACTGATCCATCATGTTTTCTAATTTATTTAAAATTATTTCCTTGTAATGTGGCCTTTTCTTTCTTACGGAAATCCATGGTATCTATGTTCCCTAACTCAAGCCAAATGTTGCGTGATTTTATCCTCCACACCTCCTCTTCTGGTTGAATTAATGATCTTAGCTTCCTTGAAGATAATTTATTCATTTATATTTCCATGCTCCATACCGCCTTATACCTATTCCATTTGTCTCTCTAAATCCTATTTTTATTTATTCATATCTTCATTTTTTTTTTATCTCACTCCTCTAAATCCAATTTGATAGCCTTGAGTTTTTGTTCCCATATAAATATTGTGGAACCCAATATCCATTTTCCCCATTGTCTAGATATAAACTCCAATTCCTCATTATTTTGTAACCACAAAGGATTAAATTTGAATGGTAGTGGACCATAATTGGAAAAATATTCAATCAAAAGAATCATGGGTCATTGCTTTAAGGCCACCTAGGGAAAATATTGGAGGATAAGGAGTGATTGTATATAAGAAAATCACTTTGAATAAGAAAATGATCCAAGCAAGTAGTAACGTGAGCCAAACCAGTTCAAAGTGACATTAAAATCTACTACAACTATACTATTTTGATAGAATTTTGAATCCTCGAGTTTTGTAAGAGATTCCAAACCATATTATTTTTATTTATAATTAATCGACATGTATACATTAATTCTATTATATTTTAGACTAAAATGGAAATAATTTAAGATGGTTAAAATCCAATGTTGCATTTTAAAAGAGAAATCAAAAGTAAATATTCACCTGTTCCACATCGTACATAAGCCTCCAAACGCCCCTTTGGAGCTAATAACTTATGCTTCTCCTATTTTCAAATTGAGATTTTATCATCTATACAACTTATTTCCCCTCTAATTTAGTCTCCCAAATGAGGAGGATAGAGATATTTTCTTTCTTTATGAGGTGTCTTAATGAATCTTATTTGTTCCTACTACCCATACCACTCCAATTCTAGGAGACTAATTGAATTATTTACCTATACGTTATACCACTCCAATTCTAGGAGACTAATTGAATTATTTACCTATGCGTTTTGGGCTTCCACCTTGGGGTAAGTGCATCACTCAGATAGACTTCGATTTCTTTGATCTAAGATCAAAGGAGTTTATAATCTATTGTTGAGTTTCAAGATCTTTTTCTTTGCTTGCAATTTCTTCTCTATGATTTGTTTCAAGTTTTCTTCCAACATTCTTCACTGATCTCTTTCATTGACCCGCTTCTTCATCTGCCTCATATTCAACCTATTTTTAAGATTGTTTCCTTGTTTGCATACATGTTGACTAAAGTGCATGATCTTGATGCATCTAAAACTATTCTAGATTTCCCATAATATCCCCTTCTTCATTGTTGGATGGATCCATTTCTTCCCAAATTGGGATATGAATTACTTGATTTGGAGCATAACCCATTTCTTCCAAGATTGGGGTTTATAATTATAGAGAACAAAAGTTTGTTTGGGTTGGGGCTACTACCTCTAAAAATGTTTTATTGTCAATCGAAGATAAATCTCCATACCCATTTGATTTTGCTCATGATCCTTCTCCCCTAGATTGATTCAGGATTTTTGGTTATGATACCTTTATTTGGTTAGGTTTTAGTCCTTTAACCCTAGCTATTATTTCAACTTGCTTATTCCCTTTTGGTTCCTCTCATTGGCTCAAAATTTTCACATGTTTTTTTCCTATTTTTCACTTGTCATTGCTCCTCCTTTTCTTGTTTCGGATGTTGTGCTTGCTAGCTTAACTTGCAATTTTGAGAAAAATGTTCATATTCATGGTAGGTTTTGCACTTAAATGACAATTTCTCATGATCCACTAGCCGTAAATGGGACCAATTGTCTAGGGTGAGCAAAACTACCTCTGAAAGTCCTTTTTCTAGATCAACTTCTACACAAATTCCAGTGCAAGAAAAGATATGGACCTTTGGTTCTACTTTGTTTATGTAGTTACCCAAGGAGTTTTCTATGCTTATCATAATTTCTTCATTCTAGTAGTGAAAAGTAAAATGAGGCAAGTGGACCTAGACTAAGATGGTTGTAGAAACACCATGTTTTTATTCAAGTTTCCAATGATTTAAATACATACACGTGATGCCATAAAAATACATTTGTATTCTAAAGATTAGGTCTCTATCCTCTTTTATTTAAAATAAAAAAGCATAACACCCTCTCTTAAAGGAATAAATAAATTGTGAAGACCACCTTTTCAAAGAAATATTGATTTTAACTCCGAAAAGAAAATGATGATTCTCGGAGAACCAATTCTTGATTCACGAGTTGATTCTAAGGACTTGGTTTTCAACAACATGGATGTAAAGGAAACAGTTTCAAATATGTTATAATTTTAACCTCAATAAATAAAAAGTGGTGAGCGTGGCATAATCACTTTTAAATATGATCTCTAAAAAAGAAAAACTTACACTTTTAAATATGATCTCTAGAAAAAGAAAACTTAAACATGGTTCTAGTCAAATAGATAACTTTGATATCACTTAGGGTATAAATTTGATAGGAAATCCTACCTGTCACGTAATTTTTTATGACAAGTTTCTTTTTAAAACTGCCCTTCACATGAATTTTTATATTTATTTTTGCTCGTCATTAAAATAGTATGTTAACTGGGATATTTTGGAATAAAAGTAGAGAAAATTCAATTTAACTAATATAATATGATCTTATACACTCACAATTCAATTCCCAAGGCCCTCATACACTCATAATTTCCATTCAAACAACAAAATCATAAGCATGGCAATTTTTTTATTTTGTAAATAAAAAATTGTATTACCTTAGATAACTAGTTGTTACCCATGATTTTGGTCGCCATGATGATGTATTGATGATGGTGTACTCAGGCTCTTCATAAGAACTTTCTCCTGAGAAAAGTTACTTTCATCTCTTCCCAGAAAACTCATTTTTGAAGAGGGTTCGCAGGCTGCTAGTATCCCAGGATGCGAGAATGCCTGATTCTCGCAGGCTTCCTTAAACCAGGGTGCGAACTTCTCACATTGTGTTGAATAGCCAGGGTGCGAACTCTTCCTAAAGCATGGAAAAAGATGAATTCTCGATGTTTCTAGAAGGGAATCTTCTAGAAGAATGGGTTGGCATTCGAATGGTTATTCTTGTACTGGATTCCCTGATATTTTGGGATCATTCTTATCCAAGTAACTATCTCATTCTCTCCTATATATTGAGGGAATTCTCATGGAAAAGGTTAAGCAAGATTCATTAGAGAATTGGTGAAATAATTGTGTGAAGGACTTAGCTTGAACAACAGCTTGGAGACTCTAACAAGTCTATCAAGAGGATTTGATCTTCTTCATACAAGGATTGAGCAAGTGTGTGTGTTGGAACCAAGAGCCATCGAAAGGAAGCTTGCGACATCAAGGCGATCAGGTTGTAATATTTACTTTCAATCAATATGATACAGTGGCATGTCCCTTTCCCATAAAGTTATTCTCACTTTATTGTGTAATTCCTTGATCATACACATAAGTTGACTGTTGAATATATTTTGCTATCTTCACTTTGGTTGGTTTGTGTTGTCTTAATCTTGACCTCACGAGAGCACCGGAGCAAAACAGGAGCAACAAAGACCCTAGGAAGAGATATAAAGGTATGTTACTTGTTCCTTCCTACTAGCTAATTCAATGGTCAAAACTTAGGGAAAGAATCATGTCCTGTCCTGTTTTGTTCTAGATCCAGGTGGATCTAGGGAGATCTGTTAGTGTCCGCACCTACCGATTAGTCCGATAACACCAGTAACTAGTACAAATAGAAATATTTGTAGTCGGTTCTGCCAAATAGATGGAAACCAAAATTGTCTACAATCTTGTGAAATAATCCATCATTAAAGTGATATACAAAAGTAACTAGAAACAAAACTGTGAAAGTTGTAATATGGCCCTGGGAACTGTAACTATGAATGATTTAAAGAAAAAAACATGATATGATAAAATTCAAGCACTAGAAGAACCCAATTTTCCATCGTTGTTTGAGGGGTGAGGCAAGACCAGAGAAAATACATAAGTTTGACAATAGGTGAGGCACCTACTTTTGACAATTTCTCTTGAAAGAGAGTGGAAGAAGGAATCCAACCTGAGGAAAAGGATAGTCTAACGAAAGAGTTGTTCAGTAACATCCTTTCTCAAGTCGAATATCATCTACAATTGATCCTATGAGAAGTTGCATCGGTGGGGCACCTTGGGTCTTGTATCTGAACTGGGGTTGGGCTCAATTTTTGGATGAGCATCTACCTGAACCCTTTCATCACGCAAAGGAGGAGGAGCCTCTTCCATAAATCGACAACCCCCCACAACTAGGGTTGGAGCAAGATTTTCCTCTCGGAAGGAATTGAGAAGAGAGGGCTGAAAATATATGGCAACAATCAATTGGGAGTCCAAAGGAGACTTGGGAGGCACCAGGAGGGATTATTCTTCAACGAAAACTGGATGGATGTCATCCCTCCTCCAATTCTGACTAGTGAGGGGAGAATCCATAGAGGGCGAGACGACAAGGATTGGGCGAGATGAGGGTGGTGGAACTGGTGAGGAATAAGGACCTGGACGAAGTCATTAGGCCATGAAGATGTAGTAGGTTGGTTCACGCTTCGGCTTACCCCTCTTGCGCGACATTGTGATTGCAAGGAAATAAGAAGGGAGAAAGGGCATGAATATTAGAGAGTCATGGGCCTGAGTAATCTCAGTGAGGGAGGAGGAGACCACCCACAATGCTCAAGAAAACTAAATAGACCAAATACTATGTCTTACCTCCAATAAGTTTCCCAAATCGGTAATGAAAAATTCCATTAAAGATGAATTTATGTTCCCCATCCTCCCCGTTCAAGTCCTGTAGCAATCCAACACTCGAATTGATTGGCTCATTAAGTTTCCAATGCTCCGCAGGAGCACCTTCACAACAGTTGTATTAATTCTCTGTATCTGGAAGAATATAAGAGGGAGGGCGACAAGAGGCTACATTAACTTCCCTTGACACATGTTGACCGACTATCACCCAATCATGTGTTGGATTACTGAGAGGGGGAGTGAATCAGTAATAGAGTAATTATAATCCTTTTTATTCGAATGTTATATCAATGTAGAGTTATTATACAATAATGAGGAATAATAAATAAACAATCTCACACATACATAGTACACGAGTGTTTTACGTGGAAACCCAAATCGGGAGAAAACCACATAATGTTTTTTCTTATATGTCTTGAAGAATTACATTCATTGGAAGCACCAACTTCCTTTGTTTTCTAGCTGCAACTGGAAGGAGGCTCCAACCCC
>ML782093.1:337503-359165 GCA_009831015.1 Picea engelmannii | reverse complement strand
GGAAGCACCAACTTCCTTTGTTTTCTAGCTGCAACTGGAAGGAGGCTCCAACCCCCTAGTTTCTCAGGCTACAACATGAGGGAAGCTCCAACTCCCCAATTCTCTGGCTACAACCAGAAGGAGGCTACAACCCCCTATGTTCTCCGGATACAACCAGAAGGTGGCTATAACCACCTGTCCTTGCCCCATCCAACCACCCTGAAGTATACGCAGAAATATGAAACAATTTTCAACTTGTCATTGTGAGATATACTTCCATACAACTATATCAACCTGTACCACTGACCTGTATCCAATATGTACAACTTCTCTGTAATCAATATGTACATGAACTGAACATGTATCTACAAAATTACAACAGATACACTACCTGTAGTGATGCAGCCCACGTATGTACGTGCCCTATCTTTTATGAAGCCTGCGTATGTATGCACCCTATCTATTATGCAACATGCGTATGCCTTCTGAAACTAGGGTTTCCTTTCACTTGAAAATTTTTGACCCTTTGTAACTTCTTTCACATAGATATGTAACCTGTCACTGTATCCAGACTATAATTGTACCCTATGCATGCATCCTCATACATAACCTGTACTCAAGGCAAGTATGTCTCTCTCTAGTCATGTGCCATATAGGCATGTGTAATCATGAACAAGTATAATATCCCTAACATGATCTTATTCATCAACCCCTTTCTAATATTCAACTTCTCAATACATTAATAAGTACAATATCTCAACCCTGTACCATAAAAAGTCTTGGCCATATGCCAAGAAATACAAGATGTGCCTCACCAAGAAGTATCAATGATAAATATACCAACACTGTATTTCTGTAGATCCAACTTATACAGAAGATCCCATGTAGCCACTAGTCTCTCTAGGGAGAATCCTCAAATCTCCATTGCCATTCCTCATGCATACATCAAAATCCAACTATTCATAGAAATAAGACATACCTTTTGAACCAATGGATGGATAAGATGTATCTGAGCACTCTAGACCTTCCTGGGAGATTGATCTCAGAATCTAGAACCTCAACACCTTCATCTTCTCAAGTTTCATGGCTTTATCAACATGTAATCACCCTATACACATCCAGCGCGTGTACGTACTCACCCTATACGCAGCCAGCCAACGTACGTACGCACCCTATACACAGCCATCCCACATACGCATCAAAAAATAGGGTTTTCTGTGAATCCAAAAATTTCTCCTTCAACCCTTCATGTTACCTCAGACGTTCGCCACTTCAGATGTATCCACAAGTATTTACAATAACCTTTACACAAGAAAATAGATATACAATATGTACAAGTGTGTATTTAATAAGTGAGCTTTGCCTCTTATTTATATCTTCATGTAGCCTTACAGTTTTCTTATTTTAGGGATTCTTAATTTAAAATAATTTCTTTTGCAAACACTTTGACCCTTGGGGGCTTCTATGAGACTTATGAGGGCTTCTCCAACTTCATATGGTCATAAATTTCTAACCATGAGGATTTATGTGACGTTCCACATACCACCGGAAATGGCATGCTAAGAACTATGGATCTAGGATAGTTTCACTGACAAATTCACTATCCTTCATCTCATTATTCCACAATTAAGCATGGGTTCTCTTACTCCTCAAAGCGTCTTCCCATGAAGGCTTTCACCATAAGGGGGCCATTTTGGAGGTCATCCATATTTACTTCTTATCAACCATGACAAAAAAATAATGAGTCATCTTTACATCAAACAATCTTGGGTCCATTACCCAAACC
Organism: Picea engelmannii; assembly: GCA_009831015.1. Taxonomy (NCBI): domain Eukaryota; kingdom Viridiplantae; phylum Streptophyta; class Pinopsida; order Pinales; family Pinaceae; genus Picea; species Picea engelmannii. Next base: position 357,400 of record ML782093.1, on the reverse strand, counting down.
ATTGTGCTATGGGGCTTTCTTCAAGGTTTGACATCAATAACAACCAACCTTAATCAACAATCTCCCCCTTTGGTATTGATGACAACACTCTGATGCAACACTGAAATCATATCACTCATGCTCCCCCTGGAACCATGCCTCTTTCCTCTGCATATGATAAATCTTCTCCCCTTGGAACCATGCATATGTCCTGTACATATGATAAATCTTCTCCCCTTGGAACCATGCCTATGTCCTCTGCATCTGATAAATCTCTCCCCCTTTGTCATCAATGGAAAATGTATCTTTCCATCCAGGGCTTCTCCCCCTGACTGAACTGTCCTCTTGTGGTGCTTCCTCATGTAAATCTAAGACATATAAGATAAGCATTCAAAAAACATTCATTTTGGAGTAGAAATAACTCCAAGTCTTTAGCGAAGAATTCAAAGGCTTCCCGTGGAAGTGGTTTTGTAAAGATATCTGCCACTTGTTCTTTTGTGCCCACATACTCAACTCTGGTATTCTTTTCTGCAACTTTCTCCTCTAGAAAATGATACTTGATTGGAATGTGCTTCATCTTGGAGTGCATCACCGGTTTTTTCGAGATACTGATGGTACTTGTATTATCAAAATAGATTGGAATGGGATCATCATACTCAACCTATATATCTGTCATATTTTCTTTCATCCAAAGAACCTGTGTACACCATGATGTTGCTGCAATATACTTTGTCTCGACTGTAGATAAAGATATTGATGATTGTTTCTTTCTTATCTATGATACTAAACACTCACCCAAGTAGAATGTTTCACCACTGGTGCTTTGTCGGTCATCAATACAACCTTCCCAATCTACATTTGTGTAGGAAATAAGTGATATATCCTTTCCTTTTGGATACCATAATCCAAACTCTTATGTTCCTTTGAGATATCTAAAAATCCTCTTCACTGCTAAGACATGTGATTCCTTTGGTGTTGCCTAAAATCATACCACTTGTCCAACTGCCTGCATTACATCTGGTATGGATGTTGTCACATATAGTATGCTTCCAATCATAGACCTGTATTTCCTTTGATCTGTAGACCTCGAATCATCATCTTTTCTCAACTTGCAACTGGTTTCCATGAGAGTGATAACTAGTTTGCAATCTTCCATTCCAAACTTCTTTAGCATTTCTTTGATATACTTGGTTTGAGAAATAAAAATTCCTTGGTTTCTTTGACGTATCTAAAGTCCAAGAAAGAAGGATAGTTCTACAAGTAACGACATTTCAAATTCATTTTGCATATCTTTTGCAAATTTCTAGCTTGACCTGTCATCATCACTACCAAAAATAATATCATCAACATAAAATTCAATTAATATAAATATTACCTTGACTTACCTTGATGTAGAGATTGTTGTCTGCACTTCCTTTTTTGAACCTTGTCTACTGCAGATACTTATCCATTCTAGAGTATCATGCTCTAGGAGCCTGTTTTAGACCATACAAGGCCTTCTTTAATTGACACACATAATCTATATTCTCTTATAACTGAAATATTTATGGTGTTTCAATGTAGACTTCTTCTTCAAGTTCCCCATTGAGAAAACCTGATCTTATGTCCATCTGATATACTTTAACATTTTTAGAGCAAGCATAAACTAAAAGGAAATAGATTGCTTCCATTCTGGCAACTGAGGAAAATGTCTCTTTAAATTCGATTCCTTCAATCTGTGCATATCCTTTACATACTAGTCTAGCTTTGTTCCTTGTAACTTGTCCATCTTCATTCAATTTATTCCCGAAAACCCATTTTGTGTCAATCACATTCTTATTATTTGGTCTTGGAACCAATTGCCAAGTGTCATTTTTCTCTATTTGATCCAATTCTTCATCCATGGCCTTATTCCAAAATTCATCCTTGTTGGCTTCTTCAAAACAGTTTGGTTCAATTGTAGATAAGAGTGCCAGGTGTGTTTGTTCTGGTGAACAGATTCTTCTTCTAGTCTCAACTCCTGCATCTTTGTTCCCGATAATTTGATCTGAATGATGATTCTTCTGTACTCGTTTACTGGGTGTCTTTGGAGACACTTGCTGAAATTTCTCTTATGTTTCTATTGAATTCTCTTCATCTTCCTCTTCTACTTATTTTTCATCTTCTTCTTCGAAAAGTTGTTCTATTGATTTGTTTTCTTCTTCCTTTGATTCTAGTATGCCTGTTTCATCAATTGTTACATTGATGCTTTCCACAACTTTGTTTAATCTTATATTATAAAACTTGTATGTTTTCCTTGTACTTGAGTAACCAAAAAGTATTCCTTTGTCCACACGAGAGTCAAACTTTCCCATTCTTACATCTTCTATTTTGATGTAGCATTTTTTTCCAAAAACTCTGAAGTGCTTCACATTTGTTGGTCTTCCTTTCCATAGCTCATAGGGAGGTTTATCAGTGTTTTCTGAGCATTACTCTATTTTGAATTTGAACTGTTGTATGCATTGCCTGTGTCTAAAATATATCTGTCAATTTGGAATCCATTATCATTGTTCAATCCATTTCATGTACTGTCATGTTCTTTCTTTCAACACTTCCATTTTGTTGAGGTGTCCTAGCAACGGAGAATTTCCTTTTCATTCCATGACCACTGCAGTAGTCCATAAATTCCTTTGAAGTGAAATCTCCTCCATTATCTGATCTCAGGAATTTGATTCTTGAATCCATCTCATTTTAAACCATTTTCTTGTAGATCTTGAAGTTTTCAAAAGCTTATGACTTGTTCTTGAGAAATCAATCTGTAGTCATTCTTTTATAATAATCAACTAATAACATAAAGTATCTCTCCCCTTTTAAGCCCTTTGTTTTTTTTGGTCCAACTAGATCAGTATGCACAATTTCCAGTGGTCTTGTTGTTGAATATTCCTTTGATTTGAACATGGTCTTTGTTTTCTTTCCTTGTTGACAATGCTTGCATAAAGTGTTGGTTGGTTTCATGATCTGGGGAATTTCTCTTACTGCTTCTCTTTTGCTGACCTTAACAATGTTATCAAAGTGTATGTAACTCATTCTTTTTTTCCATAGCCAACTTTCATATTCCTTTCCTAGACAACACTTTTCATTTCCAATTTCACTTAACACATATATGTTGTTTGAATTTCTTACAGTTGTATCGACCAATTTTCTTGAACCTTCTCTTCGTATCTCACACTTTTGTGAATCGAAAGTAACTTTATGACCTTGGTCACACATTTGACTCACACTTAGAAGATTATGTTTCATATCTTCTACTAGTAGAACATTTTGTGCCTTTTCATTCTTGTTCCCAATTCACACCATGCCTTCTCCAATGATTTTGGCTGAATTATCATTTATTTCCTGTCATGTGTTTTGAACACCCACTATAAACATACCAATCATGTTTCTTCTGCTTAGCTTGTAGAGTGACTGTGCATTCTTCATTGCTATATTGATATTGCTTTCTTATCCATGTCATTTTTTAAGGTTCTTTTCTGTGATTGTTGTTATTTTGTTGAGGTTCTTTAGGAGGGACTTTCATTCTGCAATCTTCGGCCATGTGTCCAAATTTTTTACATTTGTAACATTCCACTGCAGTGCTCAAGGATTCGAACCTATTGTAAATTCTTATTTGTGTTTCAATAGGTCTTATTGAATAAACCCTTTGTGCATGACTCTCAAAGTTGTTATTGTTCATGTTTTTAGCTCTGCAATTTACAACTTTATGTCCAAAATTATTACATGCATAACATAAAATAGAAAATATAGTTTGATACCTGGGAGTTGAATATCTTCTGAAAGGAGGTGCTCTTATGAATCCTTCTTCCTCTCGAGGCCTGTCTATCTGTTGTTGATTCTGAAATCTGAATCTTCTTGGTGGAGGAGTGTCCCTATAATATTCTGTGTATATCTTCCTATCCCCTTTGATTGTTTCCGCATAGCCTTTTGGATTTGTTTCTTGCTCTGTTGTTTTGGATTTTGATCCCTTTTTTGTCTAATTGTATCCAAGTCCAGATTTGTCAAGATGAGATTTTTGACCGCTGATAATGTTATCCAGAACTTTTGAGCTATTCTGCATATTTTTCTTTTGAATGTCCTTTCTTAGTGTGACAATCTTTGCTTCCAAGTTTCCAATGATCTTGTCCTTTTCTTCTAGTTGTTCTTTGAGTGCTTCTTCAATTCTTTTATCTTCTTCTGTTTGAACCTTCAATTTTGTGATCATTTGTTCTAGTTCTCGAATGTCCTTTTTCTTGTCTAGTTCTGCTTGTAGTTTCTTGCTTTTTTTCTTTTCTCTTCTGATAACTTCTATGGCACACATTAATTCTTCTTGATAGTCAACTTATGCCTCTTCAATTTCGTCTTCGATCTCTTCATATCCTTCTTCATCTTCTTCATATTCTTCTTCAGAGTCTTCTTTGTCAGAATCTTTTACTGTCATGAATAGAACTCTTCCCGTCTCACTGTCACCGATTTCATCTTTATCTAATGATGAGATGTCTTCTTTGATGCATAAGATTTTCTTGAAATTTTTCTTTGTAGTTACTTTTCCTTTATATGTGTGTTTTTCTTTTGAGTAACCTTGATCATTTATCTTTTTCTTATGAGGAAATTTGTTAGCAAAATGACCAATACCATCATAATTAAAAAAAATTAAAGGAAGCTTACCTCTATACCTATCGTTGGTTCCCTTGTTCAGTCTTTTGACGAAGTTGGCCACTTCATCATCATCTTCTGAGGCGTCGCTGCTGCTATTATATTCTTCTTGTTCCCTTTTTTTTGCATTGATCTTTTGGATGCTTTGAAGGCTGCTTCTTTTACATCTAGATTTTCTTATTTAGTTCTCATTTCATATGATGTGAATATTCCATGTAGTTCGTCCGTGCTTATTGAGTTTAGATACGATATTTCTTATCGTGTTGATATCTTAGGGTTGAATCTCTAGGAAGAGATCTTAGTAGCTTTTAAACAATTATAGATTCTTCGATTTATTCTCCCAATCCTATGATTGCATTCATTGTTTCATTGACTCGTAAGAAGTAGGCTGCAATATTCTCATTTTACTTCATTTTTAGTTTTTGGAACTAACCTCTGTAAGTTTGCATCTTTGCTGATTTGACTTTTGTATCTGCTTCATAAATATTTCGAAGCTTGTCCCAAATCTCTTTAGCGGATTTACAATTTGCAACTTTGGTGAATACCGTATCACTGCGACCATTCAAAAGTGCATTTGTAGCTTTGGAATTATTCTCACCAAGTTTCATTGCTTTTTCATTTGTTGGTGGAACTACTGGTGTTGTGTATCCATCTACAATTGATTTCCAAACTTGAAATCCTTTTGTCTGTATATATGTCTTCATCCTTATGCTCCAAAAAACATACTTATGTCTATCAAACTGTGGTATTCTATTTTTATACAAGTTGGTACTTTCCATGATCTACCTTTCAGTGGTTAAACTAATTTATGAAGGAACCTTCTTTGATACCAATTGTTGGATTACTAAGAGGGGGGGTGAATCAGTAATAGCGTAGTTATAATCCTTTTTCTTCAAATGTTATATCAATGTAGAATTATTATCCAATAATGAGAAATAATAAATAAACAATCACACACATACATAGTGCACCGATGTTTTACGTGGAGACCCAAATCGGGAGAAAACCACGGAATATTTTTTCTTATATGTATTGAAGAATTACATTAATTGGAAGCACCAACTTCCTTTGTTTTACAACTGCAACTGGAAGGAGGCTCCAACCCCCTAGTTTCTCAGGCTACAACCTGAGGCAAGCTCCAACTCCCCAATTCTCTGGCTACAACTAGAAGGAGGCTACAACCCCCTATGTTCTCCAACTACAACCTGAAGGTGGCTATAACCACCTGTCCTTGCCCCATCCAACCACCCTGAAGCATAAGTAGAAATATGGAACCACTATCAACCTATCAATGTGAGATATAATGCCATACAACTGTATCAACCTATACCACTGACCTATATCCAATATGTACAACTTCCTTGTAATCAATTTGTACCTGAACTAAACATGTATATAGAAAATTACAATAGATACACTGCTTGTAGTGATGCAACCCACGTATGTACGCACCCTATCTATTATGCAGCATGCGTATGTAGGTGCCCTATCTGTTATGGAGCCTGCGTATGCCTTATGAAACTAGGGTTTCCTTTCACTTGAAAATTTTTGACCCTCTGTAACTTCTTTCACATAGATATGTAACCTGCCATTGTATCCAGATTGTAACTTTACCCTGTGCATGCATTCTCATACATAACCTCTACTCAAGGCAAGTATGACTCTCTCTAGTCATGTGTCATATAGGTATGTGTTATCATGAACAAGTATAATATCCCTCACATGATCTTAGTCATCAACTCCTTTCTGATATTCAACTTCTCAATACATCAATAAGTATAAAATCTCAACCATGTACCATAAAAACTCTTAGCCATATGCCAAGAAATACAATATTTCCCTCAACAAGAAGTATCGATGATAAATATACTAGCATTGTATTTTTGTAGATATGACTTATACAGAAGATCCTATGTAGCCACTAGTCTCTCTAGGGAGAATCCTCAAATCTCCATTGCCATTCCTCATGCATACATCAAAATCCAACTATTCATAGAAATAAGACATACCTTTTGAACAAATGGATTGATCTAATGTATCTGAGCACTCTAGACCTTCCTGGGAGCTTGATATTAGAATCTAGATCCTCAACACCTTCATCTTCTCAAGTTTCATGGATTTATCAACATGTACTCACCATATACACAACCAACCCGCGTACGTACTCACCCTATACATAGCCAACCCACGTACGTACGCACCCTATACACAACCAACCCACACATGCCTTAGAAAATAGGGTTTTCTGTGAATCCAAGAATTTTGTCGTCAACCCTTCGTGTTACCTCAGAGGTTCACCACTTCAAATGTATCCACAAGTATTTACAAGAATCTTTACACAAGAAAATAGATATACAATATGTACAAGTGTGTATTTAATAAGTGAGCTTTGCCTCTTATTTATATCTTCATGTAGCCTTATACTTTCCTTATTTTAGGGCTTCTTCATTTAAAATATTTTCTTTTGCAAATCACTTTGACCCTTGGGGGCTTCTATAAGACTTTTGAGGGGTTCTCTAACTTCATATGGTCATAACTTTCTAACCGTGAGGAATTATGTGACATTCCACATACCACTGGAAATGGCATGACAAGCACTATGCATCTAGGATAGTTTCACTGACAAATTCACTATCCTTCATCTCATTATTCCACAATTAATCATGGGTTCTCTTACTCTGCAAAGCGTCTTCCCATGAGGGCTTTCACCATAAGGGGACCACTTTGGAGTTCATCCATATTTACTTCTTATCAACCATGACAAAACAATAATGAGTCATCTTTACATCAAACAATCTTAGGCCCATTACCCAAAGCTTTGTGCTACAGGGGGTTGACATCAATGACAACCAACCTTAATCAACAACTGGGGTATAAGCATGACAATTTCTATTTCAAAAAACATTGTGGAGAGCCAATTTTATACCAAAAATCAATTAACCTTAACTATTTTAGTTTGAAAAAAAATCGAGTTGTTAAATGTGGGCGCTAAACAATTTTATTGAATCTCAAGATCTTTTCTTTTCAGTATTTAGTTTTCATCCTGCAAGATTGTAGAGGCGATGTAGATGGGATTTTCACAGCACGCCCAAAGACTCACGGTGGGAGAAGTTTGTGACTCTCTATGGTGGGAATATAAATTTATAACTCCTACACCCCGATCTTTTATTATCTCTCACGCTTCAACATGCAGGTTGTGGTATTGCATTATCATGGATTGAAATGAGAAAAGAGCCTCTAAGCACTCAACCACATATTACTTGGGAGGGGGATGCCTTGGAAAGAATAAGCGAAGAGCAATGAGAGAGATTAAACCTATTGGAATATCTCTTCTACCTTTATGCCACTTGAAAGATGCACACGGATGACAAACAATCAACATCAAAAAGTTAGTTGCTTTATTTAACCCTCCCAATACCTTGTTGGAACAAATCTGCAACCTAGTTCTTTAGATTATTGGCACTCCGATGTGCAATTGAATACAATCCACTCACACATGATCTAAATTTCAATCATAGGATCACACGAATTTGAGGAAGACTCACTGTGATGGTAGACATATGTAAGTTTCAATTTGCATGATGGACATGCTGCATTGGGAATCATGGGATGGAAATAAGATTTTTCAATTTGATAGTTTTAAAAATTAAGTGAAAGTGAGTGTTGACATTTAGATTTTAAAATTGTGAGTATTTGACACTTAAAAAAGGAAGAAAAAACTATTTACCCATCAAATTTAACAACTGATAGCAATAATAACATTAGCACTAGTTGCACCGAGAGGCACATTCTACAACCCAGTATTTGGACGATGTGTGATTCTGTGCGTAAATTCAATGTGGAGCTTACATGTGTTACTCTTAAATAATAATAAATTTTTTTTAAGTAAATGAAAATTGTATATGTCCACTCTAACCTTTTTCCAAATGAAACACACATGCACACACACACATATATATTCAAATTAAATTAAGGAGGAAGGGTTTGCACCTCAAGAGATTTGATCCCTCTCAGAGCTTCTTAGAACTAGAGTTAAGATGGGTCTACCCAGATATATCCTAATATATTAACTTTTCACCAAATAATTTTTATCATATATATTCATTTCTCTCCCTTCAAAAAAAAATTATTGGGTCAAACCAAACCTAGATTCCACTTCTGTCGTTATACATAAGATCATAATGAATTCATTGTAATGGCTTCAAGCCTATATGTATTGAAAAAATTCTAACTATTCAAAAATTAAATAGCAACACAACTCTTATTTCTAGAAAATAAAAAAATACACTAAGATCTATTTCTAACTGCTTTATTAATAAACAATATATTAGTTTGAAACTAACAGTTTTATTAATAAACAATATATTAGTTTGAAACTAACAGTTTTATTAATAAACAATATATTAGTTTGAAACTTGAAAGACACGCACACAGTTTTACTTTGAAAGTTGAAAGAGTGGCACACGGTTTTAAGTTAGAAATTGGGAGTTATGGCAACAAACACTGAGCATTTCAGTAATTTTGACACCCAAGGTAGAGACACCAATTAAAATCAAGTCAAAGTGCTGACTTTAGTTAATCCAAGGGAAATGAAAACACATAATTTAAGAGTTTGCGTACTTAGAGCTTTTCAATACGCATAAACCAATGAAATCCTTTGAATGCTTTCTTTTGAGATTCAAAAGTTCCCGAGATTCCAACCTCGACTGCATAGACACGACAGAAGTCAGAAAAACCAGTTATGGTCTGCAACCAATCGAGTAAGCGGGGCAGAGAGAGGGCTGCGGTAGCTGCAAGTTGCAAAGCTGTTCGCCTTGTGTGGCGGTCGTGAGGCACGAGGATTATTAATTAGTTTTATAAGTTTTAGATTTTAACTTTTTATGAATTTGGTTTAGGTTTGATGGGGATGGGTCTGGGTCTGGGTTGTTTAATTGTTATTATGTTTTGTTTTTTTAAAGTGAATTTGGTAATATAAATACAAATCTGTATGAAATAATAATTTTTTGTTATTTTAATTGTATTTTTGAATGTAGAAATAGATTCAGTTTGTTGAAGAATTTTGAAACTCTTGTATTATATAGAATTAACCACTCAAATCTACATATCCAACAATTTTTAGTAAAATTTCAACAAAATTAAATAAAAAATATTAAAAAAACACAAAACTTAAAACAGTTAGTCTACTATGAAAACTGAAGTAAAATGAAAGCCATGAAGTGTTGAGTTTTTTTATCGATTAAGTTTAGTTATCACAAGTTTACTTAGTTTTTTAATTTGTGTTTTCTAAATATTAGGTGTGGATTTTATGTATTCTTATTTAAAAACAAAAAAAATCATTCTTTAAATTGGTTTTTGTTCATTAATTGTTAATTGTGATTTGAATGCTTGTTTTCATTTTTACCGACTATTATGTATTTTTTTCAAAATTTTAATATTTATTTTATATATAATTTTAACAATTAGATCAAAATTATAATTATAATCTATTAAAATATTTTAAAATAACAAAACATAAAAACCAATGTTTGTACTTCATGGTTATTTGGGTATACACGAGTAATTAATAATTAATAAAAGGTTTTACCTTTCTATCATGATTTAAGGTTAATAAAAAAAAAAAAAAGTTTTTTATTATTTTCATAAATTGTGATAATTTTAAAAAATTTAGAATTTATGTAATTTTCAAATTTATGATTTTTTATATCGTGAGTAGGACTAATGGTTAAGAATATGTATTTTTTTTTAAGAGGTTTTAAGTTCAAATCTAGAGGGGGTAGGGTATGTATATCTCCTTAAATTTTATCACTGAAATTGTTATAAGAAGGGGGTCTCTTGTCCCACAATTAAGGAGTCTCATATATCAATTTGGTGTGTAAATTGTTATGTGGAAGTGGTTCATTTCCCACAAAAGAAAGTTACATACACCAATTTGATATATAGTGACCTTAAAATTAAATTATTATTATTATTGTTTAATAAAATAATTATTTATATATATTTTTAATTTGTTTAAAAATTACTTTAGTCTTAGACTATGCCCCAAAAAAATGTGTTTGCTAAAAAAAAGGTTGATTTCCAAAGAGAGTTTTTAGAGAAGTTAAAATAAGAAATTTGCAAATTTCTAGTTTATTTTGCAACAATGTTATTTTATATTACATTTAAATTAAGAAATTAATTTTGATTGTTTCATATTGAAAGGTTGATTAGGTTAAATATGGTATTTTATTATCATTGTGTAACAACATTATTAACTAAGTATTAGAGGAGCATTTCATTGCACTAGTGTGCACTCACAATATGTATTTTGCCACCTTTTTTCCCATTTTGTGGTATTGTCATGGCTAGTTTAGAATTGTATATGGATGTTATAAGAAGATTCGTCATCTTTTCACACACGTTGATTAGATGTCGCATTTTTCACCCATGTTCATTGGATGTCGCATGATAAGGGTTGATTACTCATGCATACATGACCTCTATGTGGGTCATTGAAGGGCTATGTTGATGGCATCTGTATCATGTCTATAGTCCTTATGGAATATATAGTGTGATGTGGATGTGTTGCAAGTATGATACAACTATTGATTATTTGATTTGTGTGGCACATGTGGAGCACACTGTGTCTTTGTGGTGCTTTGTGCATTATGCGTTAGGTACTTAGAAAGGTTGAATTGGACCACAATTGGACATGTGATTTTGTGTATTGATCCACATAACACTAAAAATCGTTGTGTTCTCATGCAAATTATTTAGTTACGACAAGACAACACTAACATGGCTAAATGATGGGGGTCACAGAACTATACAAGTAAACTTTTTATGGAAAACATGCATGTGAACACTAAAGGGTTTTGAGTCGAGAGTTCTTCTAGGTAGGGGTGTGTGGCTCTTATATTTACCTTTCCACTCATGTTAGAATAGTAGAAGTGATTGTAAAATGTCCTCCCTCAACTATATGTTATTGAATTACATGATAAACTTGGGAAAATCAAGATAGTACAAATATGATGATTAAATTAGATAAATAAAATCACATGGACAAGGAAATATAATTTTAATAATAAAACAATTTTGGAGTGGATCCATGAAGATGTGTCTCAACCTTTACTAAAATGTAGTGATGAATCCCTCAAAATTTATATGCACTTCCTAAATTTTGACATGCAATAAAAAAAAAAAAGTAAGGAATTATATTTTCATTATAACAATATTTATTTCAATATTGATGTCACATAATGTGTCAAATTTACATTTAATTAAATGTTTTTTCCTTGCAAATTTCTGAAAATGTTATAAAGTGACTTTTGTTCCTAAAATCTAACTCATTGTTCAATGTATAAGTGTCTTAAAAATATATATACAAGCATGATCTACATTGAATGTAGTAGTGTCCATTTTTTTTTTCTAGAAAATCGTATTTTTTATTACTTTTCAAAGCCCATCATATTTGAATGACATTTTATCCATTTGTTTCCGATAATTTTTTTTTATCTTGTTTAAATGAAATGAAAAATGAGAAATTCCCTTTTGAAGAGTAAGCATTCATAGAGCACCCACATATTTTATATAAATTTTTCTTATGCAGTTTTTATTCTATTGATTTTTCTCAAAGCACCTTCATAATTGTGGGAAAAAAAAATTAAGTGTAAGTTTTATAAGAAAATAAATTAAAACAATCATATGAAAGTGAAATTGAAAATAACATGCCATTGGATAGAGGATTTATTGATGAACCCATTATCTCGAATCCACCACTTGATAGGATAAAAGTGAATTCATTTCACTAGTTCAAAATTGCAACAATAGAAAATCCTATAGAAAGAGGCCAAGTCTTTTGGTTTTTAAACCCTTGATCAAGCATTATAGCTCAATTGAGGGCTATTTTAAGGCTCGACCAAGTGATTAAAATAATTTTTCAATATACATTGATTGAGGGTTTAAAAACCTTTAATTGAGGTATTCTTGGATTAACCTAAAGTGCTCAACTAAGGAATGACCTCGATTGAGGTATTGTGACAAAAAAATGCTCAATCAAGGAATGAGCTTGATCAAACTATTGTTGTAACTAAAACATAGAAAAAGTAAGGGATTTTTCACATTAAAAAAGATAAAACACATGCACAACCCAACTCATGTGGTTATCTTACCATTATTTTAAAAAAAAATTGTGTCAATCTAATATTAATTACATTAATCAGAGATCAAGATGGGGAATGCCAAAAATAATCAGAGATCAAGATGGGAAATGTTAAAAATCATGGAAGGAAATATAATCTCCAAAAAATTGACTAAGAAGAAGCCTTATATAATGACAGGGAGAGGAGAAGACAAAAATAAGCATAATTGATAGGATACCAAGAAAAAAAAATAGTCAATCGATTGCCCAACCTTCAAGGAATCTGACTCAGGGAAATATTGGTAATTTTTAACTACATTCACTAATGCATGTTACTCATAGCTTTGGTTTATACATTGGTTTATGATTAATATTATGGTCTATATGTAACACACGTGCACACACAATTGACTAGATTATGCAAGGAAAAAATCTAATCAACCACCCTAGAGCCCTATCTCCCCTTTGGGTTTCAAGAATAACTGGGAATTTTAGTGATTTTGAAAGTGGTGGAAATGTTTTAGAAAGTTTGAATGCAAACACAAGACAAGATTTTAGGGACCTTATCCCTAATTAGATAGTTAGATAACATGTTAGTAACATAATTACAAGTTTCTTTTTAAGAAAAATCAATGATTACATAAGATCAAACCCTATATGAATTGATAAACCAAAAAAAATTGAAACAAACAATAAAGTTGTTCGATTTTTAAGATACTAAACACACAAATGTAGATGAGAATGTCTCAAAATATTTCTCTTCATTTGACAAATAAAAAAAACTTGATATTAGAGCTGCTTACAAGGAAATTACAACTATTGTTGTTGCACCAAGGACTTCAAGAAGTTGAATGGTGACAACAATGTCAAAATTGCTCCATGTTTCATAAAAGCATTGCAAAGGCATACTAAACTTAGCATATGCATAGATGAAAATGTTGAAGCTAATTTTTGGGGTCTTATTTGTATGTATCCATAGCAATATAACTTTCTAGAAGGCATTAGAGAGAATGTGATAGAGTAAATTCAAAAACCCATTCTCATGCAATATCATATCAAAAGCATCTTTATGGTATAACTTATCTAGAAGTGTGTATGGTGAGCATTATAATCACATTATGGATATGGAAAAAGTTGAAATGTTTGAGGAATTTCAAGAGAACTATCTTGGTGTCAAGATTGATATTTGCATGCTTGATAAATTGAAAGAATGGTATATTAAGCATAACATAGTTCATAAAACCTTTTGCTCATACCACATTGAATTCCATATCTATTATAAAACATACATATGTTTGTACAAAAGGAAATGACAAGTAAAACCTCCTACTGCATGATTCTATTTCAATTGTATTATGCAAAAGGAATCTTGGAGATTTTATTTTCAATAAAACATATGTATGTGGAAGAAGATGTTATGAATGTGGTAATATAGCACTATTCCATAGGAATTTTCTTATGAAACCCACACACACTAGAGACCAAATTAAGTTTGCATCATCGTCTTCCATGAAACAAGTGGCCATGTAAGTTGTTTAATGTGTTGGTGACAAGACCACTTGTATTGTCAATTTCTTAGTTAATGAGTCTCTATTAGTGTTTCTCAATGGCTATAATATATTATAGTTGTGATTTCTTTGTTTGGGAAAGTGTGATTTCATGTTAATAGCAGTGATATATACAAGTTGATTGTTGTGTTTGACTACAATTTAATTGATAGCCATTAGTAGGGTAGTTTTATTTCAACTTTACATTTTCTCTCTTTTTAGTAACATGTGAGTTATAGTGTTTTAATGATATTAGTTTTTAAGAATGAATTGGTCAAAAAAATTCAATCATTTTTGTGTTATTGAAGGATTGAAAAAAATTCAATAACCTTTGTACTTGCTCACACATTGTTGAAAAAAAATATGACATTGTTAGTTGATTACTTGCCACTAAAAAAAATTGAAAAAAATGGTTATTTTATTTTCAACATGTATCAATAGATTGTTTTCAATCCTCTTTACATTACTATCATTACTATAGGATTAAAAAAAATTACAACATTTCTACTTATTAATACATACTTAGAAATAAAATTGACCACATAAACATTATCACTTATACAATTTAAAAATAAAATAAAATTCTAACACGGTTGTCCATTGATAATTTTTTTTAAAATAATAGTTCAAGCAAGCTAGTTAAACAAATTTAAATGACTGAAAACTACTACACTAGGGTACCTCAAAACTGAAGGTATGCCCGGGAGGAAAGTGATAACATTTCATTAGATTTTGGTTTCTAGATTCGGTGCCCCACCATCATTAGATTTTGGTTTTTAGATTCAATGCCCCGTGACCTTCTTTCTAGCATTTATTTTACGTTTAAATGAAACATAGTTGGATATGCTTGTTAGTAATTAGATTTTCGTATTTTATGAATATGGGTTGAGGTAAAAAAAATAAATAATAAGAAGCTAAGTCATGAAAAATAATTGATGGTAAGCGGGTGCTTGGATTTTGGTAGTCTGGATTTGCATGGCACTATCTTAGCATAACATGGTTTAAAACACTTCAAGCCTAAGGGAGAATACAACAAAGAAATCATTCAACTTATTATCATTAAATTCGTAAAACTTACTCTTTACTTTATTATTTTGAAATCTCCATCATACATAACCCCATCCATCGTGCCGTTCATTGTGTTAGTAGTCTCCATATTCTCCCACTTGTAGTATCTTTATTATTGGGCATAGGTTTTTTCTACAATTTAGTATTGGAGAGATGTTTAATTCTTTTTGTATTCACATTGGTACATTAAAAAATAATAATATAATATTGACTAAATAAAAAAATTAATATAAAATTTAAAAACAAAGAAAAATTTATATATTTGGTAGGTTTAGTTAAAAATATTATACCAAGTGAACAATCTTAGTGTTTCAATTGTGCTTTCTAAGACACGAGAAATAATTATAAAAAGTTTTAAGTGAGTTACAATATAAATATCTTTTGTGAGTTTAAATGATTTGATTTAGTAGCATTGAGCTGCATTAGAGATAATTGTGGATCATGCATAATGGACATTATATATATATATATATATATAATCTTTTTATGTGTTCCCTAAATAATTTTGTTATAACCATAATGAGATTTCATTGCAAGTGCATATTCAATATCACTAAAGCCTAATTGCCTATTGTATAAATTTTCATGTTATAAATACCAAGTTTTATATATTTAATACTATTTAAACTTGGAAAGATTTATTTATATGTCATAATTTTCAAGTTTTATATATTCAATATTACTTAAAAGAGGAAATATTTATTTATTTGTTATAGTTGTCAATTTTAACTTGAGAATATATATATATATATATATATATATATATATATATATATATATATATATATATATGGTTCAATGTCATTATGCTTATACCATATATTAGATTATTGAAATGAGAGAGTAGAGTATTACACACAAATAATACGTGCATAACTATCTTTAATTAACCTAATTAATACATATAAATACAAGAAGATTTGTCTTGACATAGACAAACTATCTTGATCACACAATCTTGGTTTAGTGAATATCTCAACCTCACACTATTCTATGACACTTTGTTGGAGAGAATCTCTCTCTCAAAAAAATATCTAACAATTTCCTAAAATATAGGAACAAACCTCTCTCATAGAGATTGACTCTACTTATCAATACATTCACGAGAATATTAGATAAGTAGGAATTATATATTCCAACACTCTCTCTTAATGACTACTTATTTAAATATCTGTGTGGTCATATCTTCATCATTTTTAGGGAATCGATCTTTCTAACTTTCTTCTCCTTCCTCTTGTACCTACATCTGATTATTGGCGTCCATATAAAAAGAAATTCATTTACCGATATACAAGGGTACCAACCGTTGTACTCACCAGTTCTGTAGAAATGATTTTCACCTATGTGGTTCATCAACATATTAGGCTCTCCCTTAATCATAACTTGGTCCATCACATTCTGAGCTAAATCCATCTCACATTCCTCCCCTTGATCAAATATTCAATTTCTCCAACTCAACATCAAGCTTAGATACTAGTGCACTTTCCACCCTTGTACCTATCCATGTGGTTAATTCCACAACTTGATGCCACATCTTGTCTATGTTGAGAGGGATAACTATGTGCGAATATGCACCACAACATGTATGCCTGAATAGCAGGGATTACAATAAGCATGGGGAAATTACTTTCCTATGAAAAGGAAATACAACTTGTACCAAATAACTTTGGGGTGTCGAGTACAACCGATCATGAACCCATTGCATCACATATGCATCATTAATTCAGGTACAAAAATAATCTAAAATGCTTTACATCAACACAAAGTTTACCAATTATCTGTGATGTATACAATCTCATTACAACACTAAGGTCATTCTCATCTCATTATCATCACTTTGCTTTACCTTTATCTTGATTGTGACTTCTTTGTTTTCAATTTTGTTGTCTTGGAGTTTTCCTATCCACCCACCTATGATTTGTTAGAGTAGCCAAGTCTAAAAAAAACACTACACTTCATATCGAGTTGGCTAGACTCAATATGCTAATTAAATTAAATAATTCGAAGACATTTTCAATGCCACCATTAACTGAAAATCACTGAGAACCAATGTGAATGAAGATCCACACATTTTAATGTACAAACATCATAATTTTCAAATGCTCAAATTTAATAACACATTCACCTAATATTTTATATGGAGCCAACTTGATCAATATTTGAGTTTTCTAAACAATTATAAGACAAAATCAAGAAGTAATTGGTTTCCTGAGGCATCACATGAGTCCATATTTTTCACACTCTCGACAATTTTCCAACCATGCTTATGGACTTACTCATCAATAATAGTTGCTTCGTGAAGTCGCTAGGAATGGGAAAAACCCATAAGGATATGATGCTTACAAAGGATAAACATCTAGTGCATGTGTTGTATTTTTCTGTGGATCATTTGATCCTCGACAGAACAAGAAGCGATGAACTCAAGCCTAGAACCTAAAACAAACTTAACTGAACCAGATTACCACAAAACCAAAGAGAAGATACATGCCACGCCCATGTGAGATTCCTCAAGCATTTGTGCTCCTCAAGAGGGTCACCAGATGAATCGTTATTCTTTTGTCCATCAATCCTAGCGTCTCACTCACACTCCTACCACGACCATCCCGATCTCTACAACCTACAATTTCTTTCCACGTTAACTGGTGAAAGATGATAGATAAAACATATCCATGCAACAACTATGCATCTCCTTTATGAGTGCTAACAACAATGACATTTCTATGAATACATCTTTTATGCCAATAGTCGTTGTCGAAGTCTGTCATCTTTCACGAGATCGCTTGTTGTACACAAAATATGGAAGCATTGGTGCTCATTCTCATCTTCTACACACAGGTTCACCTTCAGCGCTAACACGATTAATGATTCATACAACACTCATTTATCATGCAACAATCTCTCAATTTCAATGATTGCACGAATCTTGTCTCAAGCATAAACTCCATGATATTTTCTCACACGGATTTGATGGAAAAACAAACCCTTACTGCAAACACATAGCAACAATCCATTCAATAATCAATCTACTCATACCTACTCTACTCTCCACATGTTCTTGGGCACTCTCGTGAGGGAGTTATGCTAAGTCTATCTCTGATGCCATACTAAAATGGGAGAATAGAGTATTACACACAAATAATACGTCAATCACTATTTTGAATTAATCTCATGAATACATATAAATAAGACAAACTTTGTCATAACATAGACAAACCATATTGATCACACAATATTTGTTGAGTGTGTAACATCCTACTCTTGTGAGCGCATTTTATTGACTTATTTTTTTAGGAAACTTGCGTGCAAGTGATCCGGTTTCAGTATATGGATGTATGTTCTCTTATGGATTCTTGTGATGATGTTGATGGATTATGATGTTATGTTATTTGATATCTTTGTATTGACAGATTTTATTGGCGAATTTATCCTAAGTGTGCAAGGCACTTGACAGATTGAGGATGCCACTGGCATCAATGGACCTCCTTGGACTCTGGATCGAGTCAAGAAGAGGACTGTATTGGTTTGGGTATTTTTATTTATGCGTATGTGACATATGATCGGATATATTATGATGTTGTTTAAGGATCATTGACATTGTTTCCTTGATAGATGCAGGTTGACGATTTCTTTCTAATCATATTCATAGAAGGAGTAAGGGGGTCATGCACATCAACCAGATATTGAGGGAGAGGTGTGGCAACAACCCTGTCACAAACTACTAGCACTCCCATCGTGGCTCGAATTGTAGGCTAACAATTACCTAGTTCGAGAGACCCACGATGTCGTGAGGGAAGACTGAGACAGTCGCTCATGAAGATTCTAAGGGGAGAACAATAAGGCAGGGTCCTTATTCCTTAGAGGCCCTTAGTCTCTCACAAGGTCACCTGAATGGGGTATTAACTCGAAGGGTTGGACAACTAGCAAAAGAAGTCAAAGGAGAGTGGCACCCTTTGAGCATGTAGTGCGTCTTGAAGGGCACATCGCGTAATTAAAATTTGAATCAAAGGGGAGTGGCATCATTGGAGCACAGAGTACGTATTGAAGGGCACGTTGTGGTATAAATTAAAACTTGAGTCAATGAACCTAGCTTCCTAGAAAAAAACAATTGTTTTGATAATGTCGGGCTTAAAATAATTATTAAATGGGTAATTTTTATTAATTATAAAATCTCCTTAAAAATTCTAAACCTAGTTTAAAAATTTAAGCCTAAGTCTAAAGTGGGTAAGAAGACTAAAACTAATTTATAAATTAAATAAATGGGGGATGAAGAAAAATCATGCTAGGAATTGAAAGAGTAAAAATTATATCTAAAGATTTAATTATATAAATGTGTGCAAGAGAACACCAAATTGGAAATTAAGATGAGAAAGGAAATAAATGTAAAATGAATGTGGAAGCATAGAAAGGTATCTAGTATGGTTTAACTAAAGAAATTTCCTAAATTAAAAACAACTAAGTTTCAGAAAGGCGTCAGTCATTAAAAGGGAAATAGAGGGAATAAAGGGACAACTAGGAGTGATTTTAGGAGTGTTTTTAGGTT
>ML782093.1:314198-337435 GCA_009831015.1 Picea engelmannii | reverse complement strand
AAAAAAAAAAAAAAAAAAAAAAAAAAAAAAAAAAAAAACAATTTAATGTGCAAATGGAAAATGGTCACGAAGAAAAATTCTATAAAATAAATGGCTGAGAGGAGGAAGGTGGGACGACTTATGTTGCTGAAATTATGATTTGTTTTACTTGTGAGAGTTGGGATACCCAGCTCGAGAAAGAGAGTGGTAGCTCTACCTTACGAGGCATGTTGGGAGCTAGAGTATTCTGGTTGTGGTTGTGCATGGCCCCTTCGTGGCTTCGGGGGCTGAGGGGGAAGAAGAGAACCCCTATCATTGGCTGAGAGGTACCGATGAAGTCTCTACGGTTAGCAGGCGAGAGGATGGAAGGATCGCCAGTTGAAAAAGAACATCGCCAAGCCCAAATTCGTCGGTTATGGTATTCTCATTGAAATTTGATTTTTAAAAGATTTGGTTATTTATGTATGGTTTTCCTTTTCACCGCATATGTATAAAAACACTGTATTCAGTTATAAAAATAGTTACCAAAGCACCATTAAGATGGCACCTTTCGAGTTTCTTTATTGGCAACCATGTCGGATGCCTTTGACTTGGGATCAGCTTGAGGATAGGGTCCTGGTGGGACCAGAAGCGATCGAGGAAATGGAAGAGAAAATGCAAACAATAAGACAAAGGATTAAAGAAGTGCAGGATCGACATAAGAGTTATATCGATGCGCACCATGTCGACCATAGTTACGAGGTTGGCGATCGATTCTTCTTGCGGGTTAAACCACATAAGAGTTCGATCAAGTTCGAAAAGGGAGCTAAACTCTTTCCTAGGTTCATGGGACCTTTTGAGATTGTGGAGAGAAAGGGGCCCATGGCCTATCGACTACCCTTGCCTGATTATTTGAGGTGTATGCATGACGTTTTTCATGTATCTATTTTGAGACATTGTATTAGTGATCCTACACATGTTATTGACATGATTTCCTTATAGGTATCAGATGAGGAAGCACTAACGGTTGAGCCGATCCGCATCTTGGATCATCTCATTCGACAACTACGACGTCGAATGGTAGAGAAGGTCAAGGTCGCACTTGGTTACCTGGGAGGACGCATATGATATGCGCCAGCAATTTCCATTTTTGTTTTATAGATAGACTTATGATACTTTGATACACTTTATTTCAGCATTTCTACTGTGAAACTTGGAGACGAAGTTTATACCAAGAGGGGGTGTATGTAACATCCCGCTCTTGTGCGCTAAGCAAACTTATTATTTAAGGACACTTTCTTGCAAGTGATCCAGATTTTATGCTATTAAAACATTGATTTTGATTATGAGGCGTTATGGATTGATGACATGTTGTTTTACTGCATGGACATAGACAGGTGCTATTGACTCGGTTTTACTGAGTGTGCAGGATCTTGGACCTCGAGGATGCAGAGGCATCGATGGAACCCCTTGGACTCCAGATTGAGTCGGGGAGTATACCATTGGGATTTGATTGTTTTATATGTGATAGCTTGCCGACCAGGCTCACATGTGGAGTAAAGGTGTCACGCACGACTACCAGAGAGGTTGAGGGAGAGGTGTGGAAAACAGTCCTACCACAGCCTACTAGCACTCCCGTCATGGATCAAACTGTAGGTTAGCAGTTACCTAGTTCGAGAGGACCCACGATGCTGTGAGGGCAGACTGCGACAGTCGCTCGCGATGATTCTAAGGAGTGCACAATAAGGCGGGGGACTTATTCCTTAGAGGCCCTTTGTCTCCCACAGGTTCACCTGGCGGAGTATTGACTCGAGGGTTTTTTGATGTCTACCAAGGCATTCAAGAGGCAAGTGGCACCCTTGGAGCATGTGGTGCGTCCTGAAGGGTATGTCGTGCAAGGGAAACAAATGAGGCGAGTTGTACCCTTGGAGAACCTAGTGCGTCCTGAAGGATACGTCGTGTTATCAATGATAAATAAATGAACCCAGATGGCCTTAGGACTAATAATGAGATAATAATTTTTAAAACAAGCTCCCTAATAAAATGTCGCCCATGAAATTAAAGTCTAGGTCTAAATTATACTAGTGGAAAAATTTTCTCTATCCTTTTTAACGAAAGAAAAAAACCGGAATAGATATATAAATAAATATATTTATAAAAATAAAAATAAAATAAATAATTGTTTAAAAAAAAGGTGGGGGGGAGGGAAAAGGTAACTTCCACACCTACCATTTTGAGTTCTAAATAAAAAGGGGTAAGAGGAAATCTAAAATAATTAGGAAACTAGGAAAAAGAGGGAAACATAAAAAGAAAAGGGAAACAGAAGGGAAAAAGAAGAAAGTCAAACTTAGTAAGGCATCTACCATTTAAAAACTTTCTAATTTTAAACAAAACTAGCAAATTAATAGTGGGGAAAGTCATTAAAAAATGTAAGAGAATTTGGGGACACCTAGGAGCGAATCTAGGAGTGACTCTAGGTGGGTGAGGGAAATAAGGGTAATTAATTAATTAAAGAAATTAACTTATGGAGGAATTAAGGGGATGGGTGACACTTGTACGGGGACAAAATTTTAGGAATTAATTTTTAAACATTAATTTAAATGGGATTTTGGGAAGGTAAAGGGGTTTGAAAATCTATATAATGGAGGGAGGAGAAGGATGGAGGGGTCTTCTATTTTGCGTAGCGTTACGCTGCATAAATCTCTACTTGAGTGACTTAGCTTGTGCGAGTTGGGATACCCAGCTCGGTGAGGAGTGGTAGCTCGGCCTTGCGAGGTGAGATGGGAGCTAGTTGATTCTATGGTTAGCGTGTGTGGCCCCTTTATGGCTCGGAGGGCTAAGGGGGAAGAAGAGTACCCCTAACATTGGCTGGGAGGTACCGATGAAGTCTTGTCGATCGACAAGCGGGAGTTGCACGAAGCGCGTGAGACTTCAACTCAAAGAGGGCGATCAGGAAACGATGCACTTTCTTCATTTTGTATGGTAGATTGTTGTAGGATTTATGCTTGGGATCTTCTTGTTTAATTGGGTAAGCATATTGATTGTCTAGATTGTTGACTGAAATTTTTATAGCCTAGCTCGACGATTGATTGACTCCCATGGCCTTTGTTTCCCCGCATGTCTTGACCACCCTGTGGTGTATTGATTGTGACCATTGTGGTTTTTTTCCCTTCGTCCGTAGCTCATCAGTCCTCCCCTAAGAAGTCATCCAGGAGCCTGATCTATAGTCATCGCTTCGACGTTAATAGACCTATGGATCTCAACACCCTGGTTTTCTATGAGAGGATGATGAGCGAAGGACGAACCTATCAGTCGTCTAACTCCACTGTTGTCCTTGGCTGATTGGATCCTTTCGGTTCTCTTACTTTTGTCTACATTTTGTATTAGTACTCTGGCAATGGAAAAACGAATTGATTCATGTCTGCATTTTGTATTGGTATTCTAGCAATGGAGACACGGATTGATTCATGTCTGCATTTTGTATTGGTATTGTGGCAATGGAAAAACAAATTGATTCATGTCTGCATTTTCTATTAGCATTCATGCAATGGAAAAACAAATTGATTCATGTCTGCATTTTGTATTGGTATCCTGGAAATGGAAAAACATTTTTGCTTTTAAAAGTTGCCAGATATTGTTGTTTTAAATGCCCACGTTTTTGCCCTCAAATGAGACTCAGATTGTTGTTTTAATTTCCCATGTTTTTTCTTTCAGATGAGACCAAGTTTGTTGTTTTAAATGCCGACATTTTTGCTTTCAAATGAGACTGAGTTTTCTGTTTTAAATGCCCACGTTTTTGCTATCAAATGAGACTGAGATTTCCATTTTAAATGCCCATGTTTTTTCTTTCAAACGATGGACTAAGTTGTTGTTAAATGCCCACGAATTGACATTAAATGGTAGCATGTTCTTGTTGAGGTATGGCACAGTGATTCACCATTAACTGTGACTGTGTTTTACTGCCGGTGTGACCACATTTTTGCCCCTCTAAATGGTTGATTGCGATTGTTGTATTGGACACCATTTTGCCTTAAATTTTGCCTGCATTTTACTGTTAATTGCCATGTTAATTGCAATATTAAATGCTATATTATTTCCATATTAATTGCCAAGATATTTTTCTACAGTGAGTTAATGGACAACAGATTCCTTCTTAATGATATATTAATTGTGTTGTTACGGTTATATTAATTGCCTTGTTACTGTTATATTGATTGTTACTATCAAATTAATTGCCTTGTTATTGCTTTACTAATGGTTATGTTAATTAAAACGTTAATCACATTGTCATTGCTATATTACTCATTATGATAACAGTTATGTAAATCGCCTTGTTATTGTTGAATTAACTGTCATGTTAATTGTTACGTCAATTGCCTTGTTTTGCTATAATAATTGTCATGTAATTGTGATGTTGTTGCCTTGTTAGATTTCTAAAACGACGTTAATAGTTGGTAGTTTCCTTCTCAATATTAATGACAGCTAGTATCGTTAGTTTGGTCGATATAGTAGTCTACATCCTGAGATTAATTGTTCATAATTGTTTTGATGGAATCATTCTACTTTAAGATTGTAAATGTTGTTATTTAAGTTAATGTCTAGTTGGATGGAGAATTTGGATTAACATAGACTTGATTGATTAGGTTGTGTTAAAGTTCAAAATTTGATTGGTAGGTAAGGAATGGATTGTAAATTTTAGACTCACTGGATTGAATTTTAATTAAGGATAAAGGACATTTATAATTATGGTTTTAGTATTGACTACTTAGATTTGCAAAATTAATTGTATTAACGTTTATTTAGCGGATCCATTATTGTTTAATTGTAACTTGGCGTGCCCCGTTAGAATGGAACCCTTGTTAAAATTGAATGTAATCATAGACGAGTTAGACTAGGTGATTGGTGGTGGCGGGGACGATGTCATGTGGGATGACGTCACCACTTGTCTTCATCCTCTTATGTCTTGTCAACCTTTGTGTGGGGTAGTTATAGTCTCCCAGTCAGTATTCTGTTCCTAGCGCGTCAGAGTTTTCTTGTGTCTTGGTCCCTTTTGTTTTGTGCCTGGGTCATTGGTGTGCCTGTCATCTAGGGATAGCATGGTCCCTGATGGGGGAATCATGGCATTCCCTATGGGTTAGCGGCGAATGATAGCTTGGTCGAAGTCGGTGACTACCATGTGAGTGTGGCTGAGCGTCGTATGTTTACTTGGACGCATGCATTGGTTCACGCGCCTTGAGGTTCTAGTCTTGTTCGTCAACATCGTTATGTCAGGAAGGGGAAGTGGTCCCTTAGCTTGTATGTGTGTCTTGTTTCATCGGGTGGTTAGTCATTACCTCTAGTTATTCTGTGCCTGTTTTTCCTGGTTGCCCTTGTGCCTGCGCGTGGTGGCGTAGTTGTTTGTTGCTTGGGTTGTGTGATTTTGTTCGTTATATGTGGTGTGGTCAATATTTTTTCGGCGTTTCCTTCTTGCCCCTTAATTCTTAAAAACAAAAAAAAAATTGGCTTCGCCCGTGGTCATAACAGTGGGGCTGTTACATGTGGTATCAGAGGGGGGTTCAACCCGCGACCTGGGATCACTACATCTTTCATTGATATGATTTGATTATGATGTTGCTAATTAAGTTGACTTGTATTTGTGCAGGTAATCATGGTTAGAAGATGTCGCGGAGAAAGACGACGGGGTGCTAGGGGAGGAGGCACGACGCCTCCAGTAGCATCCATGCATGAGGGGTCTAAACCCCAGGGAGATGAACAGGTTATCGGGCAAGAGTAGATAGTAGTAGATGATGTTATTGGATTGATGAGATCTTTTCAGTGAATGTTTGAGGTACTAATTATCTGTTTGGACAGAGATGAGGCCAGAGCGATGGCACCCCCTGAGGGTTCACTGCGGGCTCCGGTCGGTACTGGTAGCATTCACCGCAAACTCAAGAAGGTTAAATTTCCCGAGTTCTTTGGTGCTCCGGATGGTGCAACCGCCGAGGCATGGTTGGAGAATATGGAGATGTGCTTTTCACTTCACGACTATACCTCCAACATGAAGGTCCACATGGCAATATTTCGACTGAAGGGGAGCACTTTTCTATGGTGGAAGATGCTCTTGCCACAACTGAACATGGTCGTCAAAGATGTTTCATGGGAACTGTTTGAGGAACGGTTCCAAGAGAGGTACCTATCAGAGGAATTCATTGTGTGTCATCTCAACGAGTTCAACGCTTTACGACCGGGCGGCCATATGGTTCCCGAGTACGAGGCTCATTTTATGGAGCTACTATGGTATGCTCCACATATTAACACTGAGAAACTCAAGGTCAACAGGTTCATGTTTGTCCTTAATGGAAGCATACGTGCAAAGCTTAGGATTCTGATGCCTCAAACCTTGCATGATGTCGTCCAGAAGGCCCTCATAGAAGAGGAGGAGCTTATCAGCAAGGGTCAGAGAAGGACTCCAACAAGAGAGATAGGGTAGGTGTCATGTGGTGCGCGACAGCACCAGACATCAGCCAGACATACGCTCAGATATCGTGTCTTCCATAGAGGACCCACTTTCACTACACCTCGATGATCGATGTCTCAGCAACGGACACCTTATCAGGGACCACAACATCAACAGCAACGTCGACCACAACAACAACATTTTAGGCTTGTTCAACAAAACAGACCAAAATTCCAGGCCAGTGGGCCGTCATCTTCTACTTCGGGTACCAGGACTACTGGACCAAAGAAGGGGTGTTGGACGTGTTGGGAGCCACACTACCAGCGCGACTACCCTGTGGAGAGGACTAGATCCTCTAGATAAGTTGGACCCACTACCATGGGAGATTTTGGGATTGCCCATCAGATTCATGGAGCGGTGAATAACCACCAGGCAGAGAATTAATCGACTGTGCTTGAGACAACAGGTATCGTCGCTGACCAGACCCTTAGTATTTAGATAGATCTCAATGCTACGGAGAGTTTCATTTCTGGTGTAGTGCTAAAAAGGATTAAGGTGAAGGCAGTCGAACAAGATTAGTTTAGCTTCCTAGAGATGGCTTCGGGAGCCAAACAAAAGGTTGGAGGAAAGGTTACAGGTTGTATCCTTAAATTGGGAGAGTTTGTCACTAGGGCCAACCTATACATCACGATCTTAGGATCTTATGATGTCATGATCGGTATGGACTAGTTGGAATCGCATGAGGTGATACTCAATTGTAAGACGAAACGATTGAGCTTGGTCGATGACGAGGGACAAAGACGTGTGATTGTAGGCCGGAACCAGGGAGTTTCCCTGAGTTTCATCTCTTCCTTGCAGCTTCGGAAGAGCATATGCAAGGGATGTAAGCTTTATGTGATCCTTGTGTTAAATGAGAAGGGAGTAGCGAAAGGTTTAGAACACCTTCCTGTGGTGAGAGAGTTTGCAGACATCTTTCCGGAGGAGTTACCTGGGATGCCTCCAGAGAGGGAATTGGAGTTTACTATAGACCTAAAATCGAGAACTGAACCGATAGCTAGAGTGCCTTATTGAATGTCGACCCCGGAGTTACAATAGTTGAGAATGCAACTAAAGGAATTGATAGACCTAAGAATGATACGTCCAAGTGTGGGGTGCACCTACTATTTGCATACGAAATAAGGATGGGTCATGGAGGCTCTGCATTAACTACCATCAATTGAACAAAGCCACGCTCAAGAATCAATATCCATTTCCAAGGATTGATGATCTGTTCGATTAGATGAAAGGTGTGACGGTGTTCTCAAAGATCGATTTGCGATCAGGGTATCACCATTTATAGATCAAGGAGGATGATGTCCCTAAGATTTCCTTTAAGACGAGGTTTGGAAATTACAAGTTTATTGTTTTACCGTTTGGACTGACAAACTCCCCAGGGTAATTTATGAGTTTGATGGACGGGGTTTTCTGTGAGTACTTGGACAAGTTCGTCCAAGTATTCATTGACGATATTTTGGTTTAATATCAAACGATGGAGGAGCATGAAGAGAACTTACGCTTGGTACTACAGTGTTTGCGAGAGCACAAATTGTATGGGAAATTGTCCAAATGCTCATTTTATCAATCGAAGATTCACTACTTAGGGCATGTCATCTCCAACAAAGGTATCACCATGGATATAGCCAAGGTCGAGACTATTATGGAATGTCCTATGCCGACGAATGTCTCGGAAGTGCATAGCCTCATGGGTTTAGCAGGATATTATCGATGGTTCATTGAGGGATTTTCGAAGATAGAAAATCCGATCATGGAATTGCAGAAGAAAAACAAGAAGTTTGTTTGGACCGAGAAATGCGCAGAAGCATATCGGAGGCTCAAGGAGCTGTTAACAACGACACCTATACTAAAGGTCCCTGACATGGATGCACACTTCTTGGTATGCACTGATGCATCCAAGGAAGGATTAGGCAAAGTCTTGATGCAAGATGAATGAGTGATCTCCTACATCTTGAGGAAACTGAGAAGGCATGAGGAGAACTATGCGATGCATGATTTGAAGTTGTTAGCCATCGTTTATGGCTTGAAGGTTTGGAGACACTACCTTTTCGGACGAAAATTTGAACTAAGGACTCACCACTGTGGACTACAACACATCTTTACGCAAAGCGATCTGAACACGCGACAACGAAATTGGTCGAAATTGCTTAGCAAGTACGACTTTGAGATTACTTACATAACAGGAACAGTGAACTGAGTGGCAGATGCATTGAGTTGGAGACCATACATATTTTCAGTGTTGCCTCTTCAGACTAATCTACGTGAAAAGATTCTATCTTTACAGCGTGATGATGACTGGTACAAAGAGGTCGAGGGTTTTATCAGAAAAAACACGATGATGGTACCAATATTTGAAGGATTTACATTTGACGATGATGGGTTATTGAGGTTTAAAAATCGGATTTACATACCACCAAACGACAAGTTGAGGAGCTTGATCCTGAGCGAGGCTCATAGAGCAGTTTACATGGCTCACCCGGGAGTCATGAAGATGAGGGCAGACCTTAAACCCTTATTCTTCTGGAAAGGAATGAAGGCAGACATAGTCAACTATGTGGCCAAATGTCTAGAATTTTAGCAGGTAAAGGCTAAACATAGGCACCCAGCAGGATTACTACAACCACACGCTATTCCAAAATCGAAATGGGAGGTTATTTTCGATGGATTTTATTGTTGGATTTCCATTGATGGCAAGGAGACACGACTTGATTTTCGTAGTATTAGACACTCTAATGAAGAGTGCTCACTTTATTCCTATGCGTACGACATATCAAGCACCTGACTTAGCTAGAGTTTTCATTGGTGAGATTGTGAGGCTGCATGGTGTGCCTAAGAGGATTATATCCGATCGAGGATCGATGTTTACTGGATGATTTTAGACGAGTTTCCAAGAGGCCTTGGGAACCCAACTTAACTTCAGTACGGCGTATCACCCGGAGACTGACGGGCAGACCGAACGAATGAAGCGGACCTTGGAGTACATGTTGCGCATGTGCGTGATGGACGAGCAAAAGTTTTGGCAATAATTCTCGCCACTGGTGGAATTCTCTTATAACAATAGTTACCAAAGCACCATTAAGATGGCACCTTTCGAGTTTCTTTATAGGCAATTGTGTCATATGCCCTTGAGTTGGGACCGGATTGAGGATAGGGTCCTGGTGGGGCCAAAAGAGATCCAATAAATGGAAGAGAAAATGCAAACAATAAGACAAAGGATTAAAGAAGCATAGGATCGGTAGAAGAGTTATGTCGAGGTGCACCATGTCGACCGTAGTTATGAGGTTGGCGATCGAGTCTTCTTGTGGGTTAAACCACATAAGAGTTCGATCAAGTTTGGAAAGGGAGATAAACTCTCTCCTAGGTTCATGGGACCTTTCAAGATTGTGGAGAGAAAGGGGCCAATGGCCTATCAATTAGCTTTGTCAGATTCTTTGAGGCGTATGCACGACGTTTTTCATGTATCTGTTTTGATACATTATATTAGTGATCCTACACATGTTATTGACATGATTTCCTTGCAGGTATCGGACAAGGGAGCACTCACGGCTAAGCCAATCTTTATCTTGGATCATCACATTCGACAGATACGATGTTGAATGATAGAGAAAGTCAAGGTCCAGTGGGACAACTATAGACCGCACTCGACGACCTGGGATGACGCATATGATATGCGCCAACAGTTTCCATTTTTGTTTGATAGATAGACTTATGATACTGTGATACACTTTATTTCGGAATTTATATTGTCAAACTTTGGGATGAAGTTTATACCAAGAGGGGGTGTATGTAACATCCCTCTCTTGCATGCTGAGCAAACTTATTCTTTGAGAACACTTTATCACAAGTGATCCGGATTTTATGTTATTAAAACATCAATTTTGATTATGAGGCATTATGGGTTGATGACATGTTGTTTTATTGCATGGACATAGACAGGTGCTATGGACTCAGTTTTGTTGAGTGTGTAGGATCTTGGACCTCGAGGATGCAGAGGCATCGATGGAACCCCTTGGACTCCGAATCGAGTCAGGGAGTGTACCATTGGGGCTTGATTTTTTTATATGTGATATTAGTGCATCTAATTAGATGATATGATATGGATATATTCTGACATGATTCATTGATGATGCAGGCTGATGATAGATTGCCGACCAGACTCACATGTGGAGTAAAGGGGTCATGCACGACTACCAGAGAGGTTGAAGGAGAGGTGTTGACAACATCCCTACCACAACCTACTAGCACTCCTACCATGGATCGAACTGTAGGTTAACGATTACCTAGTTCGAGAGGACCCATGATGTCATGAGGGTAGACTGCAACAGTCTCTCACGATGATTCTAAGGGGAGCGCAATAAGGTGAGGGCCTTATTCCTTAGAGGGCCTTAGTCTCCCACAAGTTCACCTGGTGGAGTATTAACTCCATGAGTTTTTGATGTCTACCAAGTCAGTCAAGAGGCGATTGTCACCCTTGGAGCACATGGTGCGTCCTGAAGGGCACGCCACGCAAGGGAAACAAATGAGGTGAGTGGCACCCTCGGAGCATGTGGTGCATCCTGAAGGGCACATCGCGCAAGGGAAACAAATGAGGCGAGTGGCACCCTTGGAGCACCTAGTGCGTCCTGAAGGTCACGTCGCGTTATTAATGATAAATAAATGACCCCAAATGGCCTTAAGACTAATAACGAGATAAGAATTTTTAAAACAAGCTCCCTAATGAAATGTCGCCCACGAAATTTAAAGTATAGGTCTAAATTATACTAGTGGCAAAATTTTCTCTATCCTTTTTAACAAAACAAAAAACAAAAAAAAAGGAATATATATATATATATACATATATTTATAAAAAATTAATTGTTTAAGAAAAAAAGAAGGGGGTGGAGGGAAGGGAAAAAGGTAACTTCCACACCTACCATTTTGAGTTCTAAATAAAAAGGGGAAAGAGGAAATCTAAAATAATTAGGAAACTAGGAAAAAGAGGGAAACATAAAAAGAAAAGGAAAACACAAGGGAAAAAGCAGAAAGTCAAACTTAGTAAGGTATCTACCATTTAAACACTTTCTAATTTTAAACAAAAGTAGCAAATTAATAGTGGGGAAAGTCATTAAAAAATATAAGAGAATTTGGGGACACCTAGGACCGAATCTAGGAGTGACTCTAGGTGGGTGAGGGAAATAAGGGTAATTAATTAATTAAAGAAATTAATTTATGGAGGAATGAAGGTGATGGGTGACACTTGTACATGGAGGAATTTTTAGGAATTAATTTTTAAACATTAATTTAAATGGTATTTTGGGATGGTAAAGGGGTTCGAAAATCTATATAATGGAGGGAGGAGAAGCATGGAGGGGTATTATGTTGGGATACCCAACATAAGACTAACTTACCTTGTGGGAGTTGGGATACCCATCTCAGTGAGGAGTTGTAGCTCGGCTTTGCGAGGCGAGCTGGGAGCTAGTTGGTTCTCTGGTTAGCGTCTGTGGCCCCTTTGTGGCTCGGGGGGATAGGGGAGGAGAAGAGTACCCCTAGCATTGGCTGGGAGGTACCGGTGAAGTCTCGTCGGTCAACAAGCGGGATTTGCACAGAGCGTGTGGGACTTCAACTCATAGAGGGCGATCAAGCAACGGTACGCTTTCTTCATTTTGTATGGTAGATTGTTGTAGGATTTATGCTTGGGATCTGCTTGTTTAATTGGGTAAGTATATTGATTGTCTATATTGTTGACCAAATTTTTTATATCCTAGCTCGATGATTGATTGACTCCCATGGCCTTTGTTTCCCCACATGTCTTGACCGCCCTGTGGTGTATTGATTGTGACCATTGTGGTTATTTTTCCTTGCATCCCTAGCTCATCAGTCCTCACCTGAGAATTTGTCCAGGAGCCTGATCTACCGTCGTCGCTTCAGTGTTAATAGACCTATGGATCTAAACGCCCTACTTTTCTGTGCGAGGATGATGAGCGAAGGATGAACCTATTAGGCATCTACCTACATTGTTGACCTTGGCTGATTGGATCCTTTCGGTTCTCTTACTGTTGTCTGCATTTTGTATTGGTATTTTGGCAATGGAAAAACAAATTGATTCATGTCTTCATTTTGTATTGGTATTCTGGCAATGGAGACACAGATTGATTCATGTATGCATTTTGTATTGGTATTCTGGCAATGGAAAAACAAATTGATTCATGTCTGCATTTTGTATTGGTATTCGAGCAATGGAAAAATGAATTGATTCATGTCTGCATTTTGTATTGGTATCTTGGAAATGGAAAAACGATTTTTCTTTTAAAAGTTGCCAGAGATTGTTGTTTTAAATGCCCACATTTTTGCCTTCAAATGAGACTGATATTGTTTTTTTAATTGCCCACATTTTTTCTTTCATATGAGACCGAGTTTGTTGTTTTAAATGCCCATGTTTTTCCTTTCAAATGAGACCGAGTTTGTTGTTTTAAATGCCCACATTTTTTCTTTCAAATGAGACTGATATTTTCGTTTTAAATGCCCACGTTTTTTCTTTCAAACGATGGACTTAGTTGTTGTTAAATGCCCACGAATTTCCATTAAATGGTAGCCTGTGCTTGTTGAGGTATGGCACAGTGATTCTCCATTAACTGTCACTACATTTTGCTACTAGAGTGACCACATTTTTGCCCCTCTAAATGGTTGAATGTGATTGTTGGATTGGACACCATTTTGCCTTAAATGTTGCCTTCATTTTACTGTTAATTGTCATGTTAATTGCAATATTAAATGCTATATTATTGCCATATTAATTGCCAGGATAATTTGCTACAGTGAGTTAATGGACAACATTTTCCTTCTTAATGCTATATTAATTGTGTTGTTACGATTATATTAATTTTCATGTTGTTGTTATATTGATTGTTACTATCACATTAATTGCCTTGTTATTGCTTTACTAATGGTTATGTTAATTAAAACGTTAATCGCATTGTCATTGCTATATTACTCGTTATGATAACAATTATGTAAATCGCCTTGTTATTGTTGAATTAACTGTCATGTTAATTGTTACGTCAATTGCCTTGTTTTTCTATAATAATTGTCATGTAACTGCGATGTTGTTGGCTTGTTAGATTGCTAAAACGACGTTAATAGTTGGCAGTTTCCTTCTCAATATTAATGATAGCTAGTATTGCTAGTTTGGTCGATATAATAGTCTACATTCTGAAATTAATTGCTCATAAGTGTTTTTATGGAATCATTCTACTTTAAGATTGTAAATGTTGTTATTTAGGTTAATGTCTAGTTGGATGGAGAATTTGGATTAACATAGACTTGATCGATTAGGTTGTGTTAAAGTTTAAAATTTGATTGGTAAGTAAGGAATGGATTACAAATTTTAGACTCGCTGGATTGAATTTTAATTAAGGATAGAGGGCATTTATAATTATGGTTTTAGTATTGACCACTTAGATTTGCAAAATTAATTGTATTAATGTTTATTTAGCGGACGCATTATTGTATAATTGTAACTTGACGTGCCCCGTTAGAATGGAACCCTTTTTAAAATTGAATGTAATCATAGACCAGTTAGACTGGGTGATTGGTAGGGGCGGGGAGGATGTCATGTGGGCTAGCATCACCACTTGTCTTCGTCCTCTTGTGTCTCATCAACATTTGTGTGGGGTAGGTATAGTCTCCCAGTCAGTATTCGGTTCCTAGCATGTCGGAGTTTTCTTGTATCTTGGTCCCTTTGGTTTTGCACAAAGTTTATTGACGTGCCCCTCATCTAGGGACGACATGGTCCCTGATGGGGGAATCTTGACGCGCCCTATGGGTGAGTGACGAATGATAGCTTGGTCAGAGTTGGTGCCTACCATGTGAGTGTGGTTGAGCATCATATGTTTACTTGGGCGCATGCATTGATTCGCGCTCATTGAGGTTCTAGTTTTGTTCATCAACGTCTTTATGTCGGGAAGGGGAAGTGGTCCCTTATCTTGTAGGTGTGTCTTGTTTCATCGAGCGATTATTCATTACCTTTGGTTATTCTGTGCCTGTTTTTCCCGGTTGCCCTTGTGCGTGTGCGTGGTGTCGTAGTTGTCTGTTTCATGGGTTGTGTGCTTTTGTTCGTTGTCTGTCGTGTGGTCAAATTTTTTTCATCATTTCTTTCTTGCCCCTTAATTCTTAAAAACAACAAAAAAAAAAATTGGCTTCGCCCGTGGCCATAACAGTCGAGTTGTTACAGCCATGGAGAAAACTCTATGAGTTCACCTGACTTCTCTGTGTTTATTCTTTCCTATTGCTCAACAACTTCTTACTTCAACTTTGGGAATCCTATACCAACTCGCTGAGAGTTGATTCTTGAACAATGCTCGAGCTCTCTCTATTGGGGATTTTGGTAGGGTTGTAATGCAAGGAAATTGTATTTACAGTAGTGAGCGTTTGGAAAAAGGAGTAGAATTTTGTGTGATTTGGTAGGATTTTAAATATTGCACTCTCTCATTCATAATTTTTATGTATCAATCTCCTTTGGGATCTGCGATCTCCTTCATCATTTAAATTTGTTGTCTGCAACTTTTAAAGGCGCCTCCCCTAGACGATTTTCATGTTAGCGTTGGAACGATCTTTCCTCCTCCCTATGTTTTCCTTTCAACGAGTTAAAGGTATACACCTGTGGAAACCCTTGTACAAAAGTTTTTTGTGATTTCTCAAATCGTTACCGAGCTCCCTCTGTCCACCGCTTCAACCACATTTCCCTTGGGTGCTTACATGCTCCTAAATTTGAAAATGTGACACTGTGACTTGCGCTTCCTCCATTCTCTTACCTTCCCTCAGGAGGTTTGCTTCAATTTCAAGCTATAATCATAATTCCCCTCTTGTGGTTGCACGACCTCCTCTAGCAGAAAATTATGTGGTTTAGGAAGAGTTCGATCTGGGTTTCTTATTAGTGGGTCCAAGTTGGTAGATAGGTTTTCCTATGTAGGTTTCATGCACAAATCCAATTAATGACTCACTCTCATAGTATAGTTCTCTGGGTATTGGAGCCTCCCAATAAAATTAAATTAAATAGTTAAATCGAAGAAACTTTGACCCCTTTTTTTAAAGGCATTATGTGTAGTAAAGAGATGATAGTTTGTTGAGATTAAATTTATGTGTGGGTTATGATAGTAAACAAACGTTATGCTTTTTACCTTTTTAATAACCTCTATGATTATAATTAATACAAGTTCAAGTGGTTTTTGTTTAAAAAAAAAAAAACTGACAATAATGCTACTTATGTGGACTCATTATCATGGGTTCCTAATGGTGTTCAGGATGGGAATTAGTAAAAGATTTGATTTTAATAATGCAATAAACCCTTATCACTAATTGGTATGCTTCTTCGAACCTTAAGTTTTAGAATCAAAATTTAGATGTTGGGAATTAGCCTCGCACCCAACTTGACAGATACCTGAATCCACGGTCAAGGATGTATATTATTTGTGTATATACCCAAAATGGTAGAATACTCCGAACATTGTAATTAGATTTTCTCTTGGGTAACTTGTGTCTAGAGGTCCTCACTTAAGAATACTAGAAGCATCTCTGATTTATTGAATCACAACATAACATTTAAGGAGATTGGATGCTCCTATGGATCATGGAATTGAGGTTACAGTTGGGGTGTCAACTTTAGTCGCGAATCTTCGTACTTACTTTATTAGAGTTTCATTTAGAATTTATTTACGATATTAGCATGATATTAATGAAGGGATGTTAACAAGCAAATTAATATTTCTTTAAACAATGGTTTATTTTTGTTCCATGACTAGGACACATAATGTAAGGGTAGGTTCGCTTAAGTGGGATCGTTCTCATTTAATTTATTTTTTTAGATAGGTAAGGAAACTGGGAATCAATCCTTTGCTTTTTAATAATTGATTTCTTATCCCTTTAAAATCGTTGCATAAGACAGTAATGAATTCCCAGGTTTTCTCCCATGGAAAATATCTTTACTAATCTTCCTAGTGAGCTACATAGAGTGAGACTTGTGGTAGGTGTTTGAATCACAAGATAAGTGATGCTTTACCTTGTTGATCCTGGACTTAACCTCTATTAAAAATGATTGGAATATATTATATCTGTTTCTAACCATGATCATGCTCTGGTGGTTCTTATTACCTTTATGTGTTGTCCTCTCACTTGTTTTCTCTCAACTTTACATGAACAGTTTTGACTGAGTTTAATAGATTATTTCGTTATCCCTTGAAAAATTATGAATAGTATAGTTGATGTATATAATCTTAAAGTGTGGTTTTTGGTGGGAAGATTCCATGAGTGGTAAGCATGTCCTTTAATTTATGTAGGTTATGGTATAATTGAGTCTTGGAGGAATGTTTCATAGTTGGATAAATCATGTTCCTAATTGATATGTTTTGTAATATAATTTGTCGCGCCATGAATCCTTAATGTTGATGTACGATTTTTTTAGAATTTAGATTTATTACGCACCTTGATAATAATGTATTCTATGATTAATAAGTGATTAGATTACTCATGCGCCATGAATTAATCTTTTTCTATTATTGTTATAGTGATTGTCTTACCCTTGCACCATGAGTAAATGATGTTAAGATTGATTGATTTATCTAAATTTTTTCGTCTTGATTGTGTTAGTGGGATGCAGACACCTTGTTCCTCAAAATACTCACTAGACCTGAGACCTTAAATGGTCAATATCAATTGGATCGCGGGCTTGAATGTTGCTTATGTGCCCTGGAGTTCCTAACCATGCAAGATAGGTTGAGCGGGTAGTTATTTTAATATTTTGTGATATGGTTGATTCTTTGTTAGAGTTTTGATTCTGGTGATAGTGATGTGTTAACTTGTGTTGCGATTTATAATTCGTACTGATTATGCATCATTATTAATTGTGTGAATGCAATGATTATGTGTTGCTATTTATTTGTGTTAATGCGTCAATATGCATATCGTTATTCATGGTGATGACGTGTCGACTTTGTGTCGTGATTGATTGTTATTGCGTTAATATATTTTAGTTAATAAATTGGATGATGTGTCGATGATGTTGCTATTATTTATGATGTTTAAATTTCCTATTGCAATTTTTTTTTTACCTATTGTACATCGCTTTTGTTGTCGTAATAGCGGGGCCATTACAAAGTGAATATCTCAACCTCACATTATTCTATGACACTTAGTTTGAGAGAATCTCTCTCACAACCAACTATCTAACAATATCCTAAAGTGTAGGAACAAACCACTCGCATATTAGATAAGTAGGAATGATATATTCCAACATAAATTCCATTTCATTTAACACGCAAATAAAATTAAGTAATATTTTTCACCCTAAATAATGATCCTTTCACTGCACACTTAACTCAATATGATAAATAATAGACATCAAATAATCTATCTATATGATAAATAATATATAGTCTATATATTATGATAAATAATAATTTATATCGTATATTAGATTATGATCCATAGATTATTTTATATGTGAAACCATATTTACATTATATCCAGATATATTTTTATATTAATATCAACTTCAAGAATATGATCTAGTGTGACATATAGATTATATCTAGAAATTACATGAATTATGAATCACGAATCACTCATGGATCATATATTAGATTAAATTTAGTAATCCATAGTGTGTATAATCTAGATGGATATGTGTATTGACATATTGACTTATTTGTGAATGCTTTTCCAATTAGGTTTTGTTTTTAGGGTCTTATGCATGGTTTTATTATGTTGATATATTTTTGAAAGAAATAACTAACTATAAAAACAATGAAAATAAGAGTATAATATTTTGAATAATTACTACAAATTTCAATAATATTTCTAAATAATTATTAATATGAATATTAAATCTAGATCAATATCGAACTTATGTAAAAGGACTAACCTTCTCTTTGTTGTTAATTTCCAAAATATTTTGATTTCTTGGAGACATGAATTTTAGCACGAGTTATTGCATATTTATTATGTATCATATAAATATATAAGATTACCTTTTAATGAGCCTAATATGAAAAAAAGTAGTCTTTGAACATCCATCCATTTTCAAATTGTTTTAAAATGTAAAATAACAAGAAGTATATTGGAATTAAATATATTATTGAGATAATAGTTCAATATGAAGATGATGAAAGTCTTCTCAAAATATATAATTATGCTTTAATATATACTATTATTATGCTTTATTTAGTTATCATAATGAATAATGTTTCAAAATTTAATAGGTTTGGGTTTGAATGCAATATCAATCATTAAATGCTTAAAATGATTTCAACAATGATATAACACAAAACAATATGACATATATATTTCAATCATTTAAAACAAAAAAAAATAGGGAATATCTATTTCAATGATGATATTAAAAGTATGATTTAGATAAATAAGGGAGTTGAAATGATTTCACCAATGATATAACACAAAGCAATAGAGTTCATTTATTTCAAATATGGTATAATGAAAATTGATTTAGAGCAATTAGTTTCTACGATTTAAATAAGGACATAATGCAAAACAATACAATCCATTGATTTTAGTGATGATACAATGATGCAAAACAATACAATGCATTGATTTTAGTGATGACACAATGATGCAAAACAATACAATGCATTGATTTAGAAAAATTAAATGCATTGATTTCAATAATGATGTAAGGAAAAACAATATGCATTGATTTAAGTGATGATATAATGAAAAATGATTAATCATAATCAAGTAATTGTATTCATTTTAACAATGATATAACATAAAACAATAGGGTGCATTGATTTAAGTGAAAACATATATATAAGTTGAAGTCTTATACTTTGTTTGGTTAGGTGTGATTTTTCTATTAGTATTTGCACATCAAAACCATTATAATATTAAGATATACTAAATGTGAATTGGGAGGTCTAAAATTCCTCAACGTCTCATTTTTAGTGCAATATCTCCAATTAAATCTTTGCATGGACTCCAATTTCAACCTCCATTTCCATATGATTGATATAAAAAGATGAGAAAGTGTGTCAATGTGTAGAAGAAGATAGATTGAAATCAATTACTATGTAATATATGAGTTGTTCAATATCTTATTCATATCATTTCTTAATAATATGATGTAGTATATATGTTATTCAATATCTTATCAATTCCATTTTGTTATTATTCAACATCTTCATCACTAAACATTGTTACTTTGTTATTATTTGGATTTATAATGATGTAAATTTCAAAGTATCAAGTACATAACATATATATAGCCATAGTCTAACTATTCTACTTTTGACCATTTTCTCTATTTAATTTTGTGGAAATCTAGTGAGAAATTGTTGGAACTGCAGACTTGAATGGTTAATTCTGTATAATCCAAGTTCCCTAGGGGTTTCTCATCACGTCGAATCCATTTTTGCATTCAGAAATGCAATTTAAACAATAAAAAAATTGTGATTTCTTGCATATTTATGTCATAGAATTCCAACAAAAAGGACCAAAACGTAGAAGAGTTATACCACCCACAGACAGACACACACACACACACACACACACACACACACACACACACACACACACATTATCATCTAACAATTTTAGGTGCCTTCTTGTGACTGGAACCAACATAGATCCATCTCAACTATGGATCTATCATGTATCAAGGGGGATAGGTGAAAACCTTTCCTAAAGTTTTTCAATATAAAAGGAGGTTTGGATATCGATGAATTTGATCCCTCTAGATACCTTATCGATCTGAAATTAAGATGTATTTAAACTTATAATAATAACATTCAATAAAAGGATACCAAAATTCAAGTTAAAAATTAAGAAAACTTCATTTTGATTAAAGTTACCATGATTAGTGCATAAAAACAATGAAAAGTGCATAAATAGAGTTGAATACTCTACAAATAGTATGTTTCCGTGCATATTTCTTTATTACCATAAAGAGAACGAGGAGCCTCATTCTCCATAAAATTCAAGTTAAAAATTAAGAAAACTTCATTTTGATTAAAGTTACTATGATGAGTGCATAAAAACAATGAAAAGTGCATAAATAGAGTTGAATACTTTACAAATAGTATTTTTTCATGTATATTTCTCTATTACCATAAATAGAATGAAGAACCTGTATATTTCTCTATTACCATCAATAGAATGAAGAGCCTCATTCTATTAAAGAAACACTCTAGAAATGACAATGAGATGAGAAACATCATTTCTTTGGACATTCTCATTTCTAAGCATGACAAACTATTTCTCCAAAACCGTGACAAACCATTTCTCACAAACCATGT
Source organism: Picea engelmannii (assembly GCA_009831015.1). Classification (NCBI taxonomy): domain Eukaryota; kingdom Viridiplantae; phylum Streptophyta; class Pinopsida; order Pinales; family Pinaceae; genus Picea; species Picea engelmannii. Next base: position 316,708 of record ML782093.1, on the reverse strand, counting down.
TAACCACGGATTATTTCTTCCTCCATTTTTCAAATATTAGCTGCATTTGGGTGAGCTTTTCGAAATAGGTTGAGTGGCCTACATATCTAGGTTGCATATATCCTAACACATTATTTCTAGTTTGTTGAGCATTTTAACTATGGTAAATTATTAGGTTATCAATCCTTTTATTTGGGATATGGGTCGACTGTTACGACACAAAAATGACGTATAATAGGTAATTTTTTATTTATTTAAAAGAATTGGGACAATAACGTCAATAATAAAGTCATAGCAACACAACTCGACGATATCATAATAAACAAATTTCATGCGGCACACAGACATTAAAAGTATAGTATATTAGCATATCATGAAGCTTGAAGCAATTTACGAAAATTTACTCAGATAAAGAATATAAATGACTACCCGCCCATCCTACCCTACAATGGTTAGGATCTCTAGAACACATAAACAATGCTCAAGCCTAGGTTCCCATCGATTTTGACCATTTAAGGTCTCAGGGCCGGTGACTGTTCTGAAGAACAAGGAGGTGTTTACATCCCACCCGACACAATCAAGTCCAATCCTACAAAGCTAAATAACCTCATCAACGATCAACCGGGTGCAAAAGAATTCTAATATCCAACTCATGTAACCTAAAAATTCTATGATACAAAAGAACTTAAATACTAAATCCATCGAGTATCGACATAAGTCGAGGCGCAAAACTCTACTTATTAAGTTTTAAGGAGAAACAAAACTACTTAACTTTCATGCACGCGATTAAGTCAATCATCAATTACAATACTCCACATCATAATCAAAATAAGCACATAATCTAGTTTTGGTATGACATAATTCACTTATCGATCAACACATGCAATTAATCATTCATAAGGATCATACAATAATAAGCATTAAGATAGCTCATAGAGAAAGGAATCTAAACACCTATTCACCATCTTAAACCAAGGCTCAAGGTAAATCAATATTAACAATCAAGCCTCGAAAAATATAATCTAAGTAATAAAACGGTCATATAAAAACATATATAAGTGGCGAATAGAATCTAAGTAATACAACAATCTTGCATCAATAAATCTAAGTGGAGAAATAAAATCTAAATATTACAATGATCTCGTGTCAATATCTAAGTGGACAGGTAAATGTAATTATTACAACGATCTAGCATCAATATCTAAGTGGTTAAATAAAATATAATTTGTCCAATAATCTCACATCAATATCTAAGTGGCGAAATAAAAAATAATTATTACAATGATCGAGCATCAATATATCTAAGTGGTATCTACAAGGTCTTAAAGTTTAATGGGCAATAATATTATCATTCATCTTGTGCACCAAAGATATTATATCCATATAGCAACTAAAGGTGAAAGCAAGGGTCAGGAGCATAAGTTGATCATCGCAGAAAAACGATTTAATTCTAAACAAGCACACTATAATTTTAATCTGAATTAGTTGTACTTGTAACTGAATTATAATTGTAACCAAATTATATTCTAATTATAATTGTAACCCCAATTAAAATTAACTGGAATATAATTATTTTTAAAGACGATTTTAAATTGAAATAAAATCTAAACTGTAATAGAAACTCGCTAAAACATATTCTACACTAGGATTGCTACCAAAATTACAACTCTAAAATTAGAATTGCAACCGAATTAAATTTAAACTGGAATAACACTCCAACTGAATTACATTCTAAGGTATATTTGCATCTTACATTATAGTTCTTAATTCACAATTTTCAAACTGAATTAAATTAAAACTGGATTAATATTCAACTGAATTAAAAATTGAATAATTAATTAGATTGAACTGGAATAATATTCAACTGAATAATAAATTCAGCGATTCACTCAGCCACCTAGAAGCCCGTAGTTTTTAATAGGGTCAACAATAAGAGCAAGTCGGTCATTGTCAGTGTAATTTTGTAGAACCAAAATTATGGCTAAGGTCACCCATTGTTACTAGAACTACATGGAATACGGATTCACCACTAGCGAAATAATTTTCACTACCTTGGAGGAGAAATTACTATAGTAATTACATTGAATAAGAAACCAAATGAATAATTACGTTAAATAAGAATTTAATTCAAATTACATTGAATAAGGGAATCGCCAGGGATACCAATCCTAGAGGAAACAAACTTGGAAATAATGGAGATGTTAACTAGTTGATTAGCTTCAGTAATAAGCGCGTGTTGTAAGCGCCAGTTAGCTTAGTTAAGAGTCAGTTCTCTGGTTGTCTTTTGGTTTGCATGTAGCCGACTCGGGAGAGTCTTTTCCTATATAAGGATTTAATCCGTCTTCGTTTAATATCAAGAAGTGAGCGTAGCCTCACCGTGTGTGTTTTCCTCGCATATTTTATCTTGGTATCAGAGCCGCGAGGAGAAGGTGCGGAAATTGGAGAGGTTCGCAGGTCTCTCCTCTGGTAGGGTGCGGGGACATACTACTCAGCCCTTCCGCACGAAGAAAAGCGAAAAATTCCCGCAGGAG
>ML782093.1:265657-301669 GCA_009831015.1 Picea engelmannii | reverse complement strand
ACAGTTGGGATTGTCGACAACACCACACCCGCAACCATACAACATCGGGTGGCTTCGCCAAGGACGAGATCTTCGTGTCAGCCAGCAGTGTCGATTGTCATACGACATCCAACCCTTCAAGGATGAGGTATTATGTGATGTTGTCCCATTGGATGTCTGTGATGTTCTCTTGGGCCAATCATATATGTGGAAATGCCATGTTATCTATGAGTCTCGACCCCGTAGTGTCATTATTACTCTGTGGGGTCATCTCTACACGATACCAGAGGTAGTTCCAACTACCACCCCACCTAAACAGTGTTGCAAGGTAGTATCTCATACTACAAAATTCATCTTCTCTACAATCTGTTCAAAAGGGGAACAAAAGGATACTGCAACCACTACAGCCTCGGCCCAAGCACCTTCTATCCACCAGAAGCAGGTCTACAAGGTTGCAGCAAAGAACAAAGATTCCTTCTGCACATAGTGATCTCATGTAGCCATACTGGTTAAAAAGGTCTAACCCTTCCAGCGACAGGTTCGCGACGACCTTCAACAAACCAAACAATACGACAGTTCCAACAAGGCAAGCAACTCACCAAGATTCAGATTCAACAATCGCTTTCCCCTCTCCCCCGGGAACTCAACGCAATGGAGACCATTTATTCCTAAGGAAGGAGGATTGATCCAGGTGGATATCAGTGGCCACCCACCTTCTCCAACTAGCCCAAAACATGTTTTTGGCAATTTTGGTAATTTACTATTTTTAACAGTTTTTAACATCCAGGGCCATTTTGAGGCCCTAAACGATGTTTTTTGAGAAAATGGGGAGCAACATGGATTACAGATCAATTTTTCTCACTCAAGAGTTGTAGTTATCAGATAGATCTTTCCAACGAGCTATTGATCACCCCAAACAAAGATCGTATGCAAAAGTTACGCCCCTGGGAAGTTGACGTATCAACTACCCCCATTGGGGCCCACAAACCTTTTGGCTTTTCATCTTCCGGGGTTAGGGTTTTGGATTTTACTTTTGTTAAAAAGGCCTATAGAGCCTCATTGTAATAATCATCTTCTCATGGATGCGAGTAGCCGTCACATCTCTTCTCAAAGATAAGCTACCACCATTCTAGCGAGTCTTTCACTCTGTATTTTACAATCTATGTACATTTATTTCGTTAATAGAAATCGTGTATTACTGTATATTTGTGACTCTTGTTCCGCTATATCTCTGTTATATTGTTGTCTCTCTTGAAATATCTTTAAATATTTATGTGTTATATCTCCTCTCTCATTTCATGCCGAAAATAATCCAGATCAACTACCACACCTCTCCCTCAATGTCTCTGGTTGTCGTGCATGACCCCTTTACTTGTATGTGATTTTGGTTAGCAACCTAGCATCATCCTGCATCCATCAACAAAACATGTCATCTATAACAATCAACATCATAATATCTAGTCATATGTCACATCTATAATATCAAAAATAATCAAACCATAACAGTCCACTCCATGACTCGATCCGGAGTCGAAGGAGATCCATCGATTCCATCAGCATCTTCTAACGTCCAGAGTCCTGCACACTCAGGAGAAACTAGTCAATAGAACCTGTTGATATAAATATAGAAAAATAACATCTCATCAGATACAAAATATCTCATAATCATAATCAAAAAAACCAATCGTATAATGAACTGGATCACTTGCATGCAAGTGTCCTCAAAGAATAAGTCCAATCAGTGTGTGCAAGAGCGGGATATTACATACACCCCCTCTTGTTTTAAACTCCATCTCAAAGTTTCACACTATATAATTGCCAAAATAAAGTATCTCACAATATCTATATGTCCAACTATCAATCAAAAACAATATCTATAGTTTTCCCACTGGACCTTAACCTAATATATTATTCGATGACGTAGTTGTCGAATGCGATCATCCAAAATGCGGATTGGCTCAGCCATGAGCGCACCCTCATCCGATACCTGCAAGGAAATCATGTCAATCACATGTGTAGGATCACTAACATAATGTCTCAAAACAGATACGTGAAAAACATCATGTATACGCCTCATAGAATTAGGAAAGGCTAGTCGATAGGCCACGATCCCCTTCCTTTCCACAATATCGAAGGGTCCCACTAACCTAGGAGAGATTTTAGCACCATTTTCAAACTTGATCAAACTATTGTGTGGTTTCACCTGCAAGAATACTCGATCACCAACTTCATAACTATGGTCGACACGATGCGCATCAGAATAACTCTTCCTCCGATCGTGCGCTTCCTTGATCCTTTGTCTTATTGTTTTCATTTTATCTTCCATCTCTTGGATCGGTTCAAGTACCACCAAGACCCTATCCTCAAGCCGATGCCAACTCAAAGGCGTCCTACACAGTCTCCCTTAAATAAACTCAAATGACATCATCTTAATGGTGCTTTGATAACTGTTGTTATATGCAAATTTTGTTAGTGGAAAGAATTCTTCCCAACGCTTTTGTTGGTCCATCACGTACATATGCAACATATGCTCCAAGGTTTGGTTCATTTTTTCGGTCATCCCGTCTATCTCTGGGTGATACGCGGTACTGAATTTAAGTTGGGTTCCCAAGGGCTATTGGAAACTAGTCCAAAATCGTCTTGTAAACACAAACCCTCAATTGGATATAATCCTCTTAGACAAGCCATGCAACCTCACTATGTTGCTGATGAAAACTCTAGCTATGTCAGGTGCCTGATATATCATATGCACAGGAATAAAATGAGCACTCTTCGTTAGAGTGTCTACTACTACAAAAATTTATTTGTGCCTGCTTGTCATCAATGGAAATCCAACAATGAAATACATCGAAATGACCTCCCATTTCAATTCCGAAATAGCATGTGGTTGTAGTAATCCCGCCAGATGTCTACATTCATCCTTCACCTGCTGACATTCTAGACATCTTGCAATGTATTTGACTATGTCCTCCTTCATTCCCTTCCAAAAGAATAATGGTTTAAGCTCTTCCTTCATCTTCGTGACTCCACGATGAGCCATGTACACGACTCTATGAGCCTCATTTAGGATCAAACTCCTCAATTCGTCATTGGGTGGTACGTAAATCTAACTAAATTAAATATCAACAATCTATCGTTGTCCACAGTAAACCCCTCAAATTTTGACACCATCATTGCGTTTTGTCCAATAAAATCCTTGACCTATTTGCACTAGTCATCATCGCGTTGTAAATTTAGAATATTTTCACGTAGATTCATCTGAAGAGGCATCACTAAAAATATGTGTGGTCTCCAACTCAATGCATCAACCACTATGTTCATTGTTCCTTTTATATAAGTAATCTCAAAATCGTACTCGCTAAGCAATTTCGATCAATGCATTTGTCGTGCGTTCATGTCGTTTTGCGTAAAAATGTGTTGTAAACCATAGTGGTCCATTTTTAGTTCGAATTTTTGTCCAATAAGGTAGTGTCTCCATACTATCAAGGAATACACAATGTCTAACATCTCCAAATTGTGAGTCGCATAGTTCTCCTCATGCCTTCTTAACTTTCTCGAGATGTAAGTTATCACTCGACTGTCTTGCATCAAGACTCCACCTAAGCCTTCCTTGGATGCGTCATTGCATACCAATAATTCCCCATCCATGTCAGGGACCCTTAGTATCGGCATTGTCTTCAACAACTCCTTGAGTCTCCGAAATGCTTCCACGCATTTCTCGATCCAAAAAAACTTCTTGTTCTTCTTTTGCAATTCTGTAATTGTATTCTCTATCTTCGAAAAACCCTCGACGAACCATCGATAATATCTCACTAATCCCATGAATCTATGAACTTCTACGACATTCATCAGGGTAGGCCATTCCATAATAGCCTTGACCTTTGTTGGATCCACAAAGATACCTTCATCGAAGATGACATGCCCTAAGTAATGAATCTTTGATTGATAAAACAATAACTTCGACAACTTCCTAAACAAATTGTTCTATCGTAGACATTGTAGTACTAGGTGCAAGTGTTCTTCATGCTCCTCCAACGTCTGAGAAAATATCAAAATATCGTCAATGAATACTTGGACGAACTTGTCCAAGTATTCGTGGAACACCCTGTTCATCAAACTCATAACAACCCCTAGGGAGTTTGTCAGTCCAAAAGGAAAAGAAATAAACTCATAGTGTCCAAACCTCGTTTTAAAGGTGGTCTTAGGGATGTCGTCCTCATTGATCCATAACTAGTGATACCCTGATCTCAAGTCGATCCTCGAAAACATCATCGCGCATTTCATCTGATCAAACAGATCACCAATCCTTGGCAATGGATATTGGTTCTTGATAGTTTCCTTATTCAATTGAGGTAGTCAATGTCGAGTCTCCCTGACCCATCCTTCTTTCATATGAAAATAACGGGCGCACCCCATGGTGACACACTGGGACGTATAAGTCCTACATTCAACAACTTCATCAGTTGCATTTTCGACTCGTGTAACTTCAGGATCAACATACGATAAGGAGTTCTTTCTATTTGGCTTTCAAACCCATTTCTACAAAGCTAAACTCGTCATTTTCAACTGCCTTTACCTTAATTATTTCTAGTGTTTCACCAGAAGTAAAAATATATTTAGAACCTGGATGTATAAAAATACTAAGGGTCCGGTCAGCGATGGCACTAAACGTCTCAAGAACAGTCGACTGGTGCTCTTCCTGGAGGTTATTCACCACTTCATGAATTCGATAGGCCATGCCCAAATATCCCATGGTAGTGGATCCAATTGATCCATATGCTCTGGCCCCCTCAACTAGGAAATCACGCTGGTAATGTGGCTCTCCACATGTCCAACACCAAGTATTTGGTCCAGTACTCCTCGTACCTGAAGTAGAGGCTGACAGCCCACCATCTTGGAACCCTGGATTGTTCTGTTGAATAGACCTAAACTGCTACTGCTACAGCCGGTGTTGCTACTGATGTTGTGGTCCTTTGTAGGGAGACCACTGTTGAGGCACCAATTGTCATGGTGTAGTAAAAGTGGATCCTCTCAGAGAACCTCAATACCCTGGTGTATGTTTAATTGGCGTCTGATGTTGCTACGCACCATATGTCATTGGTCCCGTCGGTCTCGCCGGAGTCCTTCTCTCACCCACGCTAATGAACTCCTCCTTGACTATGAGGGCCTTTTGGAAAATATCGTGCAAAGTTTGAGGCATCAAAATCATCACTTTTGCAGCAATGTTGACATTAAGGTCAAACATGAACTTGTTGACCTTAATTTTCTCGATATTCATGTGGGGAGCATACAGAAGCAGCTCCATGGAACAGGCCTCGTACTCGGGCACATCACGACCGCCCTATCGCAAGGCATTGAACTCGTTGAGTTGTCGCTCAATGAATTCCTCAGACAGATACCTCTCCTGGAACCGTTCCTCCAACAGTTCCCATGTCACGTCCTCAATGAGGGACAATGACCATATTTATTTGTGGCAGGAGCATCTTCCATTATATAAGAGTGCTCCCATTCAGTTGAAAGACCGCCATCTGGATCGTCATGTTGGAGGTATAGTCGCGAAGTGAAAAACACTTCACCATATTCTCCAACCATGCCTCAGTGGCGGCACCGTCCGTGGCACCTAATAACTCGGGAAACTTGACCTTATCGAGTTTGCAGTGAATGCTACCAATACCGGTCGGGGTGCGTAGTGGACCCTCAGGAGGTGTCGACACCCTGGCCTCATCTCTATCCAAACGGCTGATCAGTGCCTCAAAAATCCTCTGAAAGGACCTCATCATCACAACCACATCACCCACCGCTATTTTTCCTACCTGACAAACTGTTCGTCTCCTTGGGGGTTACACCCCTCGGGCGTGGATTCTAATGGGTGCGTTGCACATCCTCCCCTAGCACCCCTTCGTCTTCCTCCGCGACGTCCTCTAACCATGATTGCCTGCACGAATACAAATCAATTTTAATTAGCAACATCTTATAATCAAGTATCCAATCAATGGAATCCATAGTGATCCCAAGTCGCAGGTCCAACCAGCTCTGATACCATACGTAATGAACCCCACTGTTACAAAAACACGTGTAGCATAACAAGTAATTTTTATTTTTTTATTTTTTGAATGTAAGGCAAATAATGTCAATAATTCAATCAAGCATCAAAACTCGAGGATGAACACAACGCATGAAAATCATGCAACATACAAACACAATGACCTAGCATACTATCACATCATGCAACTTAAGAAACAAAAAATCATTCAGTCAGGCGAAGAATAAAAATGACTACCCGCTCGTCCTACCTTGCAAGGTTAGGACCTCCATGACACATAAGCAACGCTCAAGCCCACGTTTCCATCGATTTTGACCATTTAAGGTCTCAAGGTTGGCGATTGTTCCAGAGGAACAAGGAGGTGTCTACATCCCTTCCAACACAAGCAACACCATGCCTACTAAGCTAAAATACAACATTAGATCAACCAAACGCAAACAACATAAAAAACTGACACAAGAACTTGGACCCTTACAATGAGCGAGAAACCAAAACACAACCATGTGTTACAACAATTTACAATACATCAATTCAAATAATCATCATCATTGTCATCAAGAAGCACAAGAGAAAGGGCCAGTTATCATATGCACTTATCGATCAATGCGCACCTTGATCTCGTCATAAGGAATCATGCCTCCGCATGCAGCAAGTGCGATTGTAACTAAGGCGCAAACCTAACAGTCCTAAACCCTTAACCAAACACAAAAAACAAACGCCAGAAGTCCAAGACTTAACTTTTGTATCTTAAAATGAAATCTATAAATGGGGGCACTCCAATGAATCAAGTTAAACAAGGCACAAGGTGATTACATTCATTACAGGTTTAGAGTTGTGCAACAATTTATAAGTATCTCATTAATAAATTATAATCATCAGACTATCTCAGCACATGGTATCCAAACTCAATCAATGTTAAGGCATAAAACAACACTTACCTACCTTCTCTTAAAGGATAGAAATGCTTGAACTCCCTTTTAGAAACAACCCTTTAAACATTACAAATTGGAAGATATTATAAATTAACAATTTATTATTTAACATTAAATATTAAATTAACATGTAACAAGGCTTCCAAACTTCCCTTTCAACATCATAAGGAAGGAAGCATCTTAAAATTAATAAATTATTTTTAAAATCATCTTACATGGAATACACTAACTACATCAATAAATTCAATGTGATTCATAACTTAATGTCTGCCATAAACAATTATAAACACTAACTAGCAACCATTCAGACTGCCATCCACTAATTCCTAGGTTAGTGCCCTATCATAATTAATTAAAAGACTTAACAAGAGAATCCTTAGTTGTTTCCCTTCCACATGTCACTTAACCTAAGATTAAATCTAAAAACACTGAACTATTGTAGAGTAAAGTAAAATCATTAAACTGTTCCAAAACGAATACTAAAAGGCATTCCGCCTATCCATGGATGCAATTATTGGTTCTTTAACGAAAATAAACTACTAATTCAAGTTAAACTCCCTTGTCAAACCAAAGTTCCTTAACTCAATCTCTGTACTAAACGAAATTTGACTGTTATGAGCAATAATAAATAAAAGAAAAACCCCACCACCTTCCATTCACATGATCCTTGGCACGAAGCTCCAATCTATAATGAATTGAAACCAAAAAAGGAAATCAATCGCCTAACACAATTTTTCAATACCTCTAGTTAAAACAAATAGCCAACCAATATAAAACCCAATGAAACGGCCACTTTCCATTACTCAGAAATTTCAATTTAAATAATAATTAAATTCTACCAGCGGATTGTACTTGAAATTCGTCGGGTATATTTTATATGCAATTAGACTATAGACATTAGTTTCAATTGCCATTCACTCAGAATTTGTAGACTAGATAATATTTAAAATTTTGAACTGTCAGTAATGGAAATTCATGATAAAACAAAAGAATTTTCCACTGGAAATTAGAATTTACATGCATAAATACACCATAAATACATTATGTGTGCTCCATGTAAGTAATTCAATACTCAAAATTTATCGAAGGGACGGGAAGGGTTGGATCACAGTGAAATCACGACCTTCTTGAGGGAAAACATAGCCACATAAGGAAGGCCCAGATCCTGGCAGTCACTAAGAAAATGAGGACCAATGAAGAGGGAGAAGATCGTGGGTATCATAGGAACCCACAGAGGCAATAAATCATGCATATCTGAGCGGCTCCATAGACAATCGTTGAGAAAGGGAAGGGATAGGTAGTTGGAGTCTGAAAAAATTGAAAACGTTACTCTCCTTTCATGTGTGAGTGACTGGTGAGGTAGCTAACAAGATAGCCCACGTGTGGGTTCATTTACATGAAATTGAATAACCCATTGAAGTGTTTGGAAACAAATTTAACTAATCAATTGCAGATGCCGCACTCAGGATTTGACCAGTAAAAGCATGCAAACACAGGAAATATTAAACCCAAACATCATTTGGTTTAATTAGAGAGGAGGAAGGATTAAGAAACCTTCCTGCACACAAGAGATCAACTTGTTTTACATCGTTTACCCTACAACACGAGCAGAGTAGGGCGATAATTTGAGTTGGAACAAATTTCTTTTTCTTGAGGAAACCCATCTTGTCATTCACGAGGTCACCAAAATCAGTTGGCCTACAGTTCCTCACATGTAACATTTATATAAAAACTTCTACGGAGATTTATGGATTGAGCACTTCCACCTTAGATTAAAAGAATAAGGAGAATCTCTCTGTGTTTTTCGACTTGCAAAGAAAGAATAACACTAGGTAGCAATATATGAATGGATAAAATCTATAAAATGTAAATAAATTAGAGATAGGGACCAAAATGAGTTTAACAGATCTAGGCAAGGTTTTCACTGAAAAAATGGTTTTGATAGCATGTGTTGTACTAAAAACTTAATCTTGTCTGAAAAACAAAATCTACAAAAATTCATACTCAACAATACTTGAAGAACAACATCGGAAGAAACCATACGAGCAATTCAAAAAAAAGTCAAAGAGCCACTACACCCGGTCGCAACTAATTATTGGTGAACCCAGAAGGTGCAGAAAACGAAGTATAGCAGAAAAGAGGTAACCATCCAAGCATCAAGAATAAGCATACGTAAGATAGTGAATACAAATTTTGTAAACTTTAACTTAACTATGGCCTCTACATTATCAATCGCACAACAAGTGCACACGCATCTATCTTCAGAGAGCCATTACATTTTTAACATATAAATTCACATCTTTTAAAACTAACTTCATTGAAAAATTTAACACGCGTACCTTAACCGAATGCACCAAATCCAAGGTAGTTGTCCCACTCTCATGCTCCGTCCAGTTCTGGCTTGCTAACCACTGAGACCTCACCGGTACCTCCCAGCCAACGCTAGGGGTACTCTTCTTCCCCTTGAGCCCCCCGAGCCGCAAAGGGGCCACACACACTACTAGAGAATAAGATAGCTCCCATCTCACCTCGCAAGGTTGAGCTACCACTCGTTATCCGATCTGGGCATCCCAAGTCCCACAAGAAAAAATTAGTCAAGATTGAAAACCGACAGCGTAACCTTACCCATACCAAACGTGTTCCATAGTCGTCCTTCGTCATCCTTTTTGTTGAGTTTTCTTAGTGATTATTTTCCCAAACCCTCATTATATTCTTTTTATTAAATTTATTTAGGATAAACCTCCCCCATACACATCACCCGATCCCTTAGTTGCAGAAAAAGATCAATTTATTAATTAATTAAGTTTGTCTATTTCCCTCACCCACCTAAAAGAGTTCTTAAAAACGCTCATTGGTGTCCCTTTATTCCCTTACATTTCTTAATTGACTGACTCGTTTCTTAAAACCTAGTTGATTTCAAAAATAGAAGGTTTCAAAGACTAGATTCCCTACTATGTTAGACATTCCCCTTTTTCTTTAAGTTTCCCTTTTTATTTAAGTTCCCCTTTCTATCTAAGTTCATAATTAGCAAGTTTAGACATAAACAACAATTTACCTTTTTAATAATTTAATCCTTCATTAAAATTTTACTTTGATTATTAATGTTTAAATTTTCTTTACCCCCTCCTTGTGAAATGTCCAAATAGTTTTTTTTGTGTGTTCACATGTTCTACTTAGACCTAGATTTTAAATTCACTAGGCTTGGTGACAATTTTTAAGGGAAAAATTAGTTATTAAATTTCACTCAAACCATCATTCATTTTAAGGTTGACCATGTCCTAAGGAGGCACAATTTTGTAGGTACTAGGTTTATCAACTTACCAAAGTTAAAATCATGGCATGCCCTTCGAGACGCATTGTTGGCCCTTGGTCATTTATTAAGGAAGAAAGAGAAGATTAAGGAAGAAGAAAGAAAAAGTATGAAGTGTGTGGAAGGCACACAAACCGAGGAAGGGTCGAAGTGGTTAAAGAAGCATAAAAGAAGGAGTGAAGTAAAGGAAATCAAGTTGTTGAAATATAAGATCAAGAAAGAAAAAGAAGAAAGGAAGATAGATCGTGGACAAGTCAGCATGCAGAAGAAGACACTAATGGGTGCTTTGGAGCACTTCGTGGAGAATAAGGAAGAATAGGTCGGTGAAGTCCTTAAAATGAGGGTTATGTGGACCTAGGGTTTTTGCACCTAGGGTTTTGATACCTAGGGTTTTTTCACCTAGAGTTTTGGCACCTAGACTTCGGTATAATATTTCTAAGAGACATGGAATGATAAATAGAGGTATAGAAGAGTTGAGAGAGATGTGATAGTGAGGTTGAGATGTGAAAGTGGTATGTCTTAGATCATTCTTGTATCTTGGGTCTTCAGTTGGGTGCGAAGATCAACTCTGCAACTGGGTGTGCAAGGTTAGGAGATAAATAGGAGAGAGAGAAGCATCTGCAACTCAGTGCCCAGATAGAACTATATATTTTCATCTATTTTATCAAGAAACACAGTTCTGTGGAAGTAGCCCTAGGGATCAGAGGGTGAACCACGTAAATCTTGTTGATCCACGTGGTTGATGCTTTGTTATTTAATATCTATTATATTGGTATTGCACTGTTATTTTTCCTGTTGAAGATAATAATATATAACTAACTTTGTGGAGTTAAGCATAATAATGTTAAGAATCTCTAGATTATTCTGCGTTGTTGTTTAGGAATCATATTTCATTTCCTCTGGTTGTATACACATGTGTCCTGCAACCCTCCTATTGCTACTTCGGGTGAGACTTCATCTACTTCACAGGTGTTATCAAAACGTCCAGTAGTTAGGTATTGTTGGTGCATTGTTAGAATTTAACCCTGGGTATGCCCCTGTGCGAACAATTGGTTCTTTTGTCGGGAACATGATCTTCTTGAGGGAATGTCAAAGTAGTTTCCATCGAAGACAGAGATTCATAATTGGATAGAAGAACAAGAAAGGGACTTTTTCGAAGCTTAGAACAAGAACCCTATCATTAGTAGATAAGACTGGTTAGGAAGGTACATCTTTACTGATGTGCATGATATTTTATTTGCAAGAGTTCATAAGGAGTCATATGAGTGGTAAGAAAGACTAGCAGACACTCAGTTTGAAATCATGTCTAGACCATGTGTGGTTTGGACATTGGCATTGATTAAGAAAGTCAAGAAATTTGATAACGTTGTATCAAGGGTAGTGAATCTCTATTTTGACAACACTATTGGAGGGTACATTACTGAATTTTCTACTGACAGAGTGGAATCATATAGTCAACCAAAGAGGCATTTCTTCAAGGGACCTAGAGGAAAGTTTCTACACTTTTTAAAGTTGAAGATTAAGATGCTATTGCATGAGAAGAATATCTTGAAGATACAATAATTAGTTGGATTTATATCTAATGTTCAAGAGTTAAGACAACGATAGTGACACAGAGGTTGGACACATGCGCAGTGGGATATTATTCAAAAAGATTCATCTTACAAACCTATTTAAGCATAGTTATGGGCCATTAGCACAAGAATTAGGATTCTAAAGTGGAGAAGAAGAAGAGCTATCAAAATAAGAGTATTCATATTTCGCAAGGGCATAGGAAGTACAGACTGAAGAACCTCTCCGAGGAGAACCATAAAATTTAGGTAGTCCGACTACTGTCGAAGTAAGTATTTATAATCCTCCTATTGTTTTAGAAGAACTATGTAACCGGAGTAACCATAGAAATAAGAGCACTCAAAGTATTGTCACAAGTAGTTTAATACAGACTCAGTCAGGAAACCAAGGAAAATCAATGGCAGATGAAATGAGGTTACCTATTTTTAGGGTAGATGGATATGAGGATCCTGACCTACACTGGTTCTTATGAGAAGTTGTATGGAGAATTAAGAAATTCATCGATGAAGTTGTTAAGAGAGATTAGTTTAGTACTACCTTGAGGGGCCATGCATTGCGCAGGTATATGAAGTTTTTTACAGGATATGTACAACCTAAACCGCTGAATGACATTAATACTACATTGAGTGTAGAGTTCAAGAAGCCTAAGTCAGAGTCGCAGTGCATTACAAAGTTGAAGGAAATCAAACAGAATGTGACTGAACCTATTTTGGGAATTTGATCAGAGGTTTAAGACCTTGATAGGGCATTTAAGTTTTCAAATTCCAGATGAACAACATAAGGAATGGTTCATCGCTTCCCTCCTGCCACACATTAGAGTTCCTCTGATACAACAGAAAGTCTCTTCGCAAGCTGAAGCATTGGATATTTCCATGAAACTAGAAGCAACCCCTATAAGAGAATCCAGTCCAGGTATGAGTTAGATTTTGAATCAATTAGCTAGTTTATCTTTACAGGTTGAAGACATCAAGAAAGCCAAACAAAAAGAGAAGAGAGAAGACATTTGGTGTATCATATGTAAAGCAGAGGGCCATGATAAAAAGCACTATCCTTTATTTAATGAATACTTGGCCTCTGGAGCCCCTAACCATTTGAAGAAGGATATTTTACCATGGTGTGAGGTATGTAGAAATAGACATCGACCTGGTGAATGTTATTATATGCAGAAATATGTCCAGACACCCATCAATATTTATTGTACATTCTGTAAGTCTATTGGGCATAATGAGAAGGACTATAGGGCTTATGACCTCATGCATGAAATGTCAAGGGATGCATATAGAATTAAAGGAGAATTACAAAAAGAAGGGAATGTTGCACAATTCAATTCCCCGGGAAGAGGAAACTTCAACCCTCGTGGTCAGTTCAGACGAGGAGGAAGAGGACGAGGAATCGGTAGAGGTCGATGTCAGATTATTTTCTATAACTGCACCCAACCAGGTAATTTGGCAAGGGATTTTTAGAACCCTTGTACTACCTGGAACTACTGTAATTCATTTGACCATGTTATCGAAGACTGTCCAGTATTGTTAGCTAAAGTCCAAGAAAGATGAGGTGTAAACCAAAAATTCCAATTAATATCAGTCGAACCTCGCGGTGAGGAACCCAGAGTCATTGTTATTACTAGAGGAGGTGCTATCACAGGAGAACATAGGGTGACTCTAGGAAATACTACATATGGATTAGGGATCAGAAGAGATTCAAAGAAGGCACCATTGTTTGATCCAAGGAAATAAAAGCATACCTTTGAAGAAGAAAGAAGAGAATTTGTAGGTGAAAAATGATTCTTCATCTAGGCCACAACCAAAAGTAAGGGAATATGAAATACCTCCAACATTTGATCAGTATGCCCAACCTAGACAAGGAAAAGAGGTAAACAAGCTTGTGGACTTCTTGCATACTTGTATTAATTTGATTAAAGATGAAAGATCCATGCATGAACTACAACAGTTGATAAGATAATACGAAATTGGAAGAGTAGATCCTCTGCTGAGTAGAAATGTGAATAAAGTATATAGAAAAAGGAGGACAAGCAAGGAACTGCACCTTAGTGCTTAGATTGGAGACTACGACATCGACTATCTGGTCCTTGACCTGGGACCAGAAGTAAATTTTATAACGAAGCAGACTTGGGCATTGATGGGAAAACCTAAATTGATTTACTCCCTTATTAGGCTCAGGATGGCTAATCAACAGGCGGTGAGCCCCTTTGGAAGACTAGAGAATGTCCCTGTGGACATCGAGGAAGTGAGGACATTTCCATACTTTGATGTGATCGAGATTGTTTATGATAGTTTTCCCTGTCTTGCATTGTTGGGTATTCATTGGGATTTTGACAATTTGACTATTGTTGACCCAAAAAAGAGAAGAATGACATTTGAAGGTGATGGACTTAGGATCATTGTACCTCTTGATCTTGATGAAAGCCGCAGATACACAGAACCTATAAGAGAATAAGACCACACCTATGATCTAGAGAACATATATAAACTGATAGCAAGACAACAATATTATATTAATCCTACAGCAGATGCAAATCTAAGTTTGCGAAGTGAAAGTGCATGCTCATCAGATTCAAAAGAAGCATTGTAAAATTGGCAGAAAAGAATGTATGAACTCTCTATGTGGAGGTGTGCCATATTAACTAAGGAAGTTCCCTGGATTGGCATAGAAGTAAGTAATCTTCCTAAATTTGATGTCTTGAATAATATAGAGACATTTCTATTTGAATATGAGGGAATTGTAACAGTACGATAGAGGTTGTTGGCACTAGATAAATCCTTGAAAGCAACAACAGTTAGATGGTGGGAAACACACAAGAAGAACATCGCAGAGTGGGTTCAATGTCGCACCTTGTTGACAATGCGCTTTTACAACCAAGTTGAAGATTGCGAAGTTAGATACACATGTCAGAGTTGTCATAAGGACCGTATGAAAAGTTGTGAGGAAGCCTGGAGCAACATTCCTAAAGAACAATGGGTACATAAGTTAATTAACACCTTATATACTACGCCTATCAACTTGTATCTTTAAGCAAAACTATGCTTAGTCACTACAGATTGGTATGGTATGACCCAAAACTTTATAGCTACGTTCATATTTGAATGCTAGTGCCCCACAGTAGATCAAGATTTACAAATTGTAAGATAGAAAGTCTTTTAGGAGGCACCTAATCCCCCTCTTGAACAAGAATAATATGAATGAATGGATTGTGCCTCTTCAATGGTTACAAGGTTGTTATAATATTAATGCTGATGAGGATGATGACCCTAGGAATGTGAACATTTAAGAAACTGAAGGACAAAGAGATATAGAAGGGACATGGATTGAATTACCTTTTGTTGGGAAACCTATTAAAATTATGAAAGATAATATTGGAATAGAGCAAGCACCTAAGTTGGCAAATGTTGGAGACTATTGGGATGATGCTATTGTTGGTAAGATTACATAACTATTGCATAAGTATCAGGACTTGTTTCCAACAAATTTCACAGAAATGAAGGGAATTAAAGGGCCCATGGGAGAAATGAAGATTCCTTTGAAAGCATATGCAAGGCCTATCAAGAAGAGGCCTTATAGACTGAATCCAAAGTACAAGCAAAAATTTAAGACTAAATTAAATAGAATGTTGAAAGCAGGAATTATAGAACCAATCGAACAATCTAAATGGATCATCCCTATGGTGGTCCAAGATAAAAAGATAGGAGAAATCAGAATCTGTGTAGATCTAAGGAAATTGAATGATGCATGTTTACATGATCCATTTCCTACACCTTTTACAAGATGAAGTTCTAGATAATGTAGGAGGAAAGGTAGTTTATTCATTCACGGATTGATTTTTAGTCTATCACCATATCAAAATTGCTAAGGAGAATAGACATAAGACTACATTTGCAACATAATGGAGTTCTTTTCAGTATACTGTGATGCATTTTGGTTTGAATAATGCACTAGCCATCTTTCCCATGGTAGTGGTTGAAGCATTTAAGGAATTTTTACATAAGTTTTTGGAGGCATACTTTGATGACTGGACAATTTTTAGTCTACTGAAAGATCATATTGAATGTTTGAGATTAATGTTAGATAAGTTCAGACAATGTCAGATTGCCCTAAACTTGAAGAAGTGTATTTTGTTTTCACCTTTTGGAGTGTTGTTGGGACACATTGTGTGTAAGAAGGGGTTGTTGGTAGATCCTTCCAAGATTTCTATCATTGTTGATCTACCCCTTCCTACTTTGGTTAGACAGTTTGGGCACTGCATTGGGACACACTAGATATTGTAAAAAGTTTATTAAGGGTTACACACAAATAAAAACACATATGGAGAAGCTATTAAAGAAGGATAGTAAATTTCAATAGACAAAGGAATGCTAGCAGAGCTTCGACACATTAAAGAAGAAAATGGTCACTGCACCTATTTTGGTTTTTCTAGATTGGAGTAAGGAATTAAAATGAGGGTTATGTGGAATTGATCCTTCTAGTAGCACATGAAGGCATCGCAGGAGGACATTATCCAGGGAAAGAAATAGCGCATAAGGTTCTCAGAGATGGTCTATGGTGGCCCACATTACATAAGGATGCTAAGGAATACTACAGAGCCTGCGATGTATGTCAAAGAATAGGGATGCCTTCTAGAAGGGATGATATGCCTTTATCATGACATTTGAGAAATGGCCTATTGACTTTGTGGGACCTATCAACCCACCATGAAAGTGCACAAGATCTCGATACATTGTCACTTCTACAAAGTATTTGATCAGATGGGTAGAAGCAAGATTAGTTAAGGAATGTAGTGAATATACGACTGCATGGTTCATCTTTGAGGATATCATAACCAGATTTGGATGCCTGAATATCCTTATGAGTGATCAAGGAACACACTTCATTAAGAAAACAATTGAAGCCTTGACTCAAGAGTTCGAAGTTCACCATCAGAAGAGCACACAATACAACCCACGGGAGAATGGTATAGTCGAAGATTTCAATAAGATTTTGGAGATAACGTTGACTAAGATTTTCAGTGTTAACAGAGATGATTGGGATTTGAGAATTCTAGAGATGTTATGGTCTTATTGAACTATCTGCAAAAAGTTAACAATGCATACTCCCTTCAAGTTAGTTTATGGCCTGGAAGAAATGGTACCTATGGAATATTTGGTTTCTATTTTATGAATTGCAACATTTAAAGGTATGGATGACAATGACACTTTTCAGGACAATCTCGTGCAGTTGATGGAACTACAATAACACAGGTTCATTGTAAGATTTCATCAGCATGTACAAAAAGAACGAGAAAAGGATTACCATGGAAGACATATCAAGAAGAAAGCATTTAAACAAGGAGATTTGGTACTTGT
This sequence comes from Picea engelmannii, assembly GCA_009831015.1. NCBI lineage: Eukaryota > Viridiplantae > Streptophyta > Pinopsida > Pinales > Pinaceae > Picea > Picea engelmannii. The sequence continues at coordinate 284,476 of ML782093.1, read as the reverse complement.
ATTTTCCAGAAAGTTCATGAAGCATCCATGAAAGTTTAGGACACATTGGCTTGGGTAATTCGAGGTTGTCTATGTTACAGAAGGTGTAGTTGTGCAGTTGAAGAATCTTAATGGAGAATGGAAGTATGGTTTAGTAAATGGGAGTCGGTTGAAGCTGTATTGTGACAACCATCTTCCTCGCAACTCTTAGTAAAGGAAAAGGAAGAAGGATATAGGTACCAGGTGCAGCTGAAATTGTGTACCAGACACATAAAAGACATTTTGCACACTCTAGGGAGGGACGAAGCAGAAAGCACAGGCTTCTCTGTGTAGTATGCAGTCGAAGTAATACAGAAGGCTCAACCCTGCAGTGACTCGGGACGAGTCACATGTGAACGTTGGGGACCTCATGGCCCTTGGTCATGTATTAAGGAAGAAAGAAAATATTAAGGAAGAATAAGGACAAAGTATGAAGTGCACGGAAGACACAAAAACTGAGGAAGGGTCGAAGTGGTTAAAGAACCATAAAAGAAGGAGCGAAGTAAAGGAAAGCAAGTCGTTGAAAGAGAAGATCAAGGAAGACAAATCAACAAAGAAGATAGATAATGGACAAGTCAGAAAGTGAAAGAGGACACTAATGGGTGCTTTGGAGCACCTCATGGATAAGAAATAATAATAGGTCGGTGATGTCCTTAAAATGCGAGTTATGTGGACCTAGGGTTTTGGCACCTAGAGTTTTGGTACCTAGGGTTTTGGCACCTGGACTTCGATCTAGGGTTTATAAGAGTCATTGTTACACATTATTTTTGTCACCCTTATGACTGTTAATGATGTAAGCCTATATGATGCCTTAATATGGGTTAGTGGCCTGAATTCCTAAAGAAAGAAGGGAGAAGAACTTTCCCTGAGAGAAGAAGTTGTGTTTTACTCTATAAAAACCCTATTTTGGAGGATTTATGCGGGTTGAACCATACTTAGGGTGCGAAAAATGCCTAATTTCCGTAGGCTGGGCTATAGCTAGGGCACAAAATTTTCGCAGGCTGCACTATAGCCAGGTCGCGTCGGCCTTCGTATGTGGAAAAAATAATCATTTTCTCGATGGTTTTAGAAGGAGAAGATTCTATGGTGAGGTGGCCTCCGAATGGTTTGGATCTTACTTGCTTTCATGATTTAGTGGGATTATCCTAACCTCCTCACCTTATCCTCTTCATCTTATATAAGGAGAGTAGCTCTCATGGAGAAAGTTAGTTGGTTTTGGAGATTGGATTGTTATTGAGTTTTGTAGCTTGGAGTTTTTGGAGCTTGTATGTTGGCTTTGAGATTTTCTTTGTCAAGATAGATTGTGAGTAGCTATCAGATACACAGTCTCAGAATCCATTGGAGAAAGAAGTGTGTGGGAAGTAAGGAATTGTTGGAAGGAACCTTATGACATCAAGGCATCCAGTTGTAATCTCTCTTCCTATTATTTAATATAATACAGTGGCATGCTTCTTTCCCATAGAATTATCTTTATTTTATTGCATATTTCCTTGATCATACGCATAAGTTGTCATTGAATATACTTCTACTTCTTTCACTTTGGTTGGTTTCTGTCATTGCAGATCTGATTTCACAAGAGCACCGGAGCGAACCAAGAACAACACAAATATAAGGAAGCAATCTCAAAGGTAAGTCATGAATTCCTTCTTTGGTAGTAAGATCAATGATTATAACTTAGGGAAAGCACCATGTTATGTCTTGTTTTGTTCTAGATCTAGGTGGATCTAGGGAGATTAGTTTATGTTCTCATTTACCAATTTATCTAATAAAAAAACCGGCAACTCCACTGGGGAACATAATGTTTTACCAGTTTTTCTTGTTTTCTTGCTTTGATTGCTTGGTTTCTATTTTCTGAGTCACTAGGAGATCCAGCTTGACTCTCTAACTATTAAACTTCACTGGAAAACCTTCTCAATTTTTATTTTTTTCCATTTTTGTTTGATTTCCGTACCCTTCTTTGAGGGACAGTGCGGAGACGCCGCGCCCTACCCTTATCTGTCTCACATAAATCAATGATTTCCACATTGTGCTAGTCTCCCAACCTGCAGAAATTGTGAAAGAATTTGTATTTGGTGGTTTTCCCGACCCAAATTTTTGATATGGTTCTGTGGTGATTTGTTGGATCTGTTTACAGTCTGCTTGACAGATTTGAAACTTCTTTTATCCATCTTTTCTTTGTTTTCTTTTGAAATATTTAGTCTCTTTCTTTAAGTGTCTCTCAGTTACAAAGCATGGTTTTTCTTTAGAATTGTTTACTAATTTATCCAATAACAGTCATGGAATGATTAATATAGGTCTAGAAGAGTTGAGATAGAGGTGATCATGAGGTTGAGATGTAAAAGTGGTATGTCTTAGAGAATTATTGTATTTTGGGTCTTCATCTCGGTGCAAAGATCGACTGTGCAGTTGGGTGTGCAGGGTTAGGAGATAAAGAGGAGCGAGAGAAGGATCTATAGCTGAGTGGGAAGATAGAACTGTATATTTTCATGTATTTTATCAATAAACACAGTTATGTGGACGTATCCCTAGAGAGAGGGTGAACCACGTAAATCTTGTTGATCCATGTGGTTGATTCTTTGTTATTTACTATCTGTTATACTATTATTGAACTGTTATTTTTCCTATTGAAGATAAGAATATATAATTAACTTCGCAGAGTTAAGAATAATATTGTTAAGAATCTATAGATTATTCTTCATTTTGGTTTAGGAATCATCTTTCATTTCCTCTAGTTGTAGACACATGTGTCCTGCAAACCCCCTATTGCTACTTCAGGTGAGACTTCATATGATTCACAAGTGTTTATGAAAGGGCCAGTAGTTAGGGTTTGTTGGTGCAATGTTAGAATTGAACCTTGGGTCTTCCCCTATGCCAACACACACTACATTCTCCAAGGGTGCCACTCACCTGCATTCTGGTTTTATTTTCACAACATTCCCTTCAAGATGCACTATGTTCTCCAAGGGTGCCACTTGCCTCTTGATTGATTTTGGTAGACCTCAACCCATGGAGTCAATACTCTGTCAGGTGACCTTGTGGGAGATAAAGGGCCTCTAATAAATAAGGACCTTACATTATTGTGCGCCCCTTAGAATCACTGTGAGTGACTGTCACAGGCTTCCCTCACGTCATTGTGGATATCTCGAACTAGGTAATCATTAACCTACAATTCGAGCCACGGTGGGAGTGCTTGTAGGCTACGGAAGGGATACCACCACACATCTCCCTAAATGTCTTTGTTTGTCATGCATGAACCCTTTACTCCTATGTGAGTCTGGTTATCAAGCTATCATCATCTTGCATCCATCAATGAAACGTGTCATCTATAACAATCAACATCATAATATCTAGTCATATGTCACATCTGTAATATCAAAATCATTCAAACCATAAAATTCCACTCCTTTACTCAATCCAGAGTCCAAGGATGTCCATCGATGCCATCGACATCCTCTAACGTCCAGAGTCTTGCACAATTAGCAGAAACTAGTCAATAACACTTGTCAATATAAATATAGCAAAATAACATATCATCAGATCCACAACATATCATAATCATAATCAAAACAACCAATCGGATAATGAAATGGATCACTTGCACACAAGTGTCCTTAAAGAATAAGTCTGATCAGTGTGTGAAAGAGCGGGATGTTACATGAATCTATTTAGGTTTCGTAATCCATCGAGCAGACAACAATTCATATTTATATTAACAATAGAGGTGAACTCATTAGGAACTGCCTCTAGCATTCATTAATACATATTAGAGCTTATCTCTTGATCCTATGATCTCACATATTTATGCCAGATATAAACAAACTAGACTATACAAATTAATCCAATGCAATTACAAATCTAATTAAAAATACCTTAACCGAAGGTGAGAATTCGATGATGACCTCCTGTGCTTGCGCTCCATATGGATCCTTCTAGCTAACCTTTGAGAGCTCACTGGTACCTCCCATCCAGCATTGGGTATAATCTCCTTCCCCCTGAGCCCCTCGAGCCACAAAGGGGCCACGCACACAAACTAGAGAAATCTAGTTACCAGCTCACCTCACAAGGCTGATCTACCATTCTCTATTTGAGCTAGATATCCGAACTCCCACAAGAAAAACAAGTCAAGAGTAAAATCCAATAGCATAACCTTACACATACTAGACGTGTCCACTCCTCTACCATTTCCTTTATAGATTTCTCTTAGTGATTAGTTTCCAAATGCACATTAAATTCTTTTTATTAAATTTTTATTAGGAAGATTCCCCCCCGTACACTTGTCACCCAATTCCTTAGTTGCACCAGAAATTCATTTAATTAATTAAATTAATTTTCCAATCTCCCTCACCCACCTAAAAGTGTTCCTAAAAATGCTCCTCGATGTCCCTTTATTCCCTCACATTCCCTTAATGAATGGCGTCTTTCTTAAAGATTAGCTGAGTTCTAAATTGGAAAGTTCTCTACACTAGATTCCCTTCTATGTTCCACATTCCTTTTGTAATTAAGTTTCCCCTTTTTGGTCTAAGTTCTAAATTAGCTAGTTTTTCACATAGCCAACAATTAAATTTTTGATAAATTATTTCTCCTTTATTTTTTAAATTTGATTTGTCTTCATCCCCCCTTTATTAATTGATTAATTAGTTTTAGTCCTTCTACCCCAATTAAACCTATGCTTGAAATTCAACTAGGCTTATCAAAATTATTTTTAGGGGAAATTTTATAATTATTAAACTTTACTCATACTACATTTATTTTAAGGCTGACCAAGTCAAAATGAGATATTTTTTTCTAGGTACCTAGGTTCATTGACCCACCAATGTTAAAACCACAAAGTTCCCTTCAAGACGCACTACGTGATCCAAGGGTGCCACTCTCCTTTTGACTTATTTTGGTAGGCATCATCCCTTGGAGTCAATACTCCATCAGGAGATCTTGTGGAAAACTAAGGGCCTCTAAGGAATAATAACCTTGCCTTATTGTGTGACCCTTAGAATCTTTGTGAGTGACTATCTCAGTCTTCCCTCACGACATCGTGGATCTCTCAAACTAGGTAATTGTTAACCTATAGTTCGAGAAATGCTAGGAGTGCTAGTAGGCTGCGACAGGGCTGCTGCCACACCTCTCCCTCAATATCTCTGGTTTTAATGCATGACCCATTTACTCCAAATGTGAGTCTGATTAGCAATCAATCGTCAACCTGCATCAATCAATGAATCATGTCAACAATACAAAATCAACATCATAATATACCATTCATATGTCACATATGAAATAATAGAAATACTCAAACCATAAACACTCCACTCCTTGACTTGACCTGGAGTCCAAGGAGGTCCATTGATGCTATCGACATCCTCAATCTGTCCAGAGTCCTTCACACTCAGGAGAAACTAGTCAATATCACTTGTCGATACAAATATAATCAAACAACCTATCATCACATCTACAACATCATCATAATCCATAAGAAAAACAATCAATCATATAATGAACCGGATCACTTGCACGCAAGTGTCCTCAAAGAATAAGTCCAACCAGGTGTGCGCAAGACCAGGATTTTACATACACTCCCTTTTGTTTTAAACTTTGTCACGAAGTTTCATAGTATGAAAGTGCATAAATAACATATCTAACAATATCTAAAGGTATATCCATAAAAAATAAATGGAAACTGTTGACGCATATATATGCGTCCTCCCAAGTAGCCGAGTGCGGACTATAATTTTCCTATTGGACCTTGACCTGATCTAATGTTCGACGGCATACATGGCGAATGCGATGATATAGAATGTGTATTGGCTCTATCATGAGCACACCCTCATCCGATACCTGTAAGGAACTCATGTCAATCACATCTATAGGATCACTAACATAATGTCTCAAAACAAATACGTAAAAAACATCATGCATACACCTCAAAGAATTAGGAAAGGCTAGTTGATAGGCCACGGGACCCTTTAATTCCACAACCTCGAAAGGTCCCATGAACCTAGGATAGATTTTATCACCCTTTGAAAACTTGATCGAACTCTTGTGCAGTTTCACCCACAATAAGACTCGATTGCCAACTTCATAACTACAGTCAGTGCGATGCGCATCTCCATAAATCTTATGTCAATCCTATGCTTCCTCGATCCGTTGTCTTATCATTTTCATTTTCTCTTCCATTTCTTTGATCACTTCTGGTTCTACTAGGACCCTATCCTCAAGATGATCCCAACTGAAAGGCATCTGACATGGTCGCTCGTAAATAAAATCGAATGATGCCATATTAATGGTGATTTGATAACTATTGTTGTAAGAAAACTCTACCAGTAGAAAGAACTCTTCCAAACACTTTTGTTCGTCCATCACGTACATACGCAACATTTCCTCCAAGATTTGGTTCATTCATTGGGTCTTCCCGTATGTCTCTAGGTGATATGCGGTACTAAAGTTAAGTTGGGTTCCCAAGGCCTCTTGGAAACTAGTCCAAAGTCGTCCTGTAAACACCGATCCTCGATCAAATATGATCCTCTTAGGCACACCATGCAACCTCACAATATTGATGATGAAAAATATAGCTATGTCAGGTGCCTGATACATCGTGCATACAAGGATAAAATGTTCACTCTTCATCAGAGTGTCAACTACAACAAAAATCGAGTCTTTCCTCCTTATCGTTAGTGACAATCCAACGATGAAGTCCATCAAAATGACCTCCCATTTCGATTCTAGAATAGCGTGTGGATGTAATAATCCTTCCAGATGTCTATGTTCAACCTTCACTTGTTGACATTCAAGATATATTTCCATGTAGTTGAGTATGTCTGCCTTCATTCCTTTCTAGAAGAATAAGGGTTTAAGGTATGACCTCATCTTCATGACTCCTTGATGAGCCATGTACACTGCTCTATGAGCTTCATTTAAGATCAAACTTTTCAACTCGTTGTTGGGCGGTATGTAAATCCAGTTATTATATCTCATTAATCCATCGTTTTCCACAGTAAATCCCTCAAATTTTGGTACCATCATGGTGTTTTGTCTGATAAATTATTTAACCTCTTTATACCAGTCATCGTCGTGCTGTAAAGTTAGAATATTTTCACATAGATTTGTCTAAAGAGGTATCACCTAAAATATGTGTGGTCTCCAACTCAACACATCAACCACTCTGTTCGTTGTTCCTTTTATGTAGGTAATCTTGAAATCGTACTCGCCTTGCGTAGAAATTGGTCCTTTTATGTATCGTTGCGCATTCAAGTCGCTTTGCGTAAAAATGTGTTGTAAACCACAGTGATTCGATTTTAGTTCAAATTTTTGTCCAATTAGGTAGTGTCTCCAAACTCTCAAGGCATACAAAAAGTCTAACGACTCCAAATCGTGCATCACATAGTTCTCCTCGTGCCTTCTTAACTTCCTCGCGATGTAAGCGATCACTCGACCGTCTTGCATCAAGACTCTTCCTAAGCCTTTCTTGGATGCGTAAGTGCATACCAAGAAGTCTGCATCCATATCAATGACTTTTAGTATCGACGTTGTTGTCAAAATCCCCTCGAGCCTTCGAAATTATTTTGTGCATTTCTCGGTCCATACAAACTTCTTGTTTTTCTTCTGCAATTATGTAATCATATTTTCTATCTTCGAAAAAACCTTGATGAATCGTCGATAACATCCCGCTAAACCCATGAAGCTATGAACATATGGGACATTCATCGGCACAAGCCATTCCATAATAGCCTCAACCTTCATTGGATCCACAGCGATAACTTCTTCGGAGATGACATGCCCTAAATAATGAATCTTCGATTGATAAAATTATCATTTCGACAGTTTCCCAAAAAAATTGTTCTCTCATAGACACTATAGTACTAAGTGCAAATGTTCATCATGTTCTTCCATCGTCCGAGAATAGATCAAAATATCGTCGATGAATACTTGAACAAACTTTTCCAAGTATTCGCGAAACACCTGATTCATCAAGCTCATGAATATGCTTGGGGAATTTGTCAGTCCAAACGGTACAACAACAAATTCATAATGTCCAAACCTTGTCTTAAACGTAGACTTAGGAATGCCTTTTTCCTTGATCTGTAACTGGTGATACCCTGATCTCAAGTTGATATTCAAAAACACCATCACGCCATTCATATGATCAAACATATCGTCTATCCTTGGAAAAAGACATTGGTTCTTGATCGTTTCCTTATTCAATTGACAGTAGTCAATGTGAAGTCTCCATGACCCATCCTTCTTATACATGAAAATAACAGGTGCACCCCACAGTAACACACTTGGACATATAAGTCCTAGGTCCAACAACTCCTTCAGTTTCATTTTCAAATCCTATAACTCAGGGGTCAAAATATGATAAGGAATTCTTGCTATCGATTCAGTTCTCGATTTTAGGTCGATGATAAATTCCAATTCCCTCTCAAGTGGAAACCCTGGTAACTCCTGTGGGAATACGTCCGAAAATTCTTGTACTACAGGAAGGTTTTCTAGTCCTTCTACCAAAACCTTTTCATTGAACGCAGGGATTGTATATAGCTTGCATCCCTTACGTGCGCTCTTCTGAAGCTGTAGGGAAAATATGAACCTTAGGGAAACTCCCTAGTTCCTTTGCACAATCACATGTATGTGTCCCTCATCATCGATCAAACTCAACTATTTCATCTTACAGTTGAGTATCGCCTCATGCGAATCCAACTAGTCCATATTGATCACGATGTCATAAGATCCTAAGATCCTGACATAGGTTGGACTTTGTGAAACAATCTCCTAGGTTAAGGCTACAACCCGTAACCTTTTATCCAACCTTCTGGTTGGCTCCCAAGGCCATTTCTACGTAGCTAAACTCATTCTATTCTACTACCTTTACCTTAATTGTTTTTAGCGTTGCACCAGAAATAAATCTCTCTGTAGCTCCGAGATCTATCAAAATACTAAGGGTCTGGTCAGCCATGATACCTAACATCTCGAGAACAATAGAATCTTTCTCGACCTAGTGGTTATTCACCGTTGCATAAATCCGATGGGCGTTGCCCAAATCTCCTACGGTAGTGTGTTCAGCGGATTTGGCTACACTAGTCCTCTCAATTGGGCAGTCATGTTGGTAATTTGTCTCTCCACATGTCTAGCACCTGGTATTTGGTACAATACTCCTGGTCCTCGAAGTTGAAGGTGACGCCCCATTGGCCTGAAACCCTGGTATGTTATGTTGAACATGCCTAAACTGATGATACTGCGGTCGACATTGTTGTTGGTGTTGTTGTCCTCTACATGGAATCCATTGTTGAGGCGTCGATTGTCATGGTGTAGTGAATGTGGATCCTCTTGGAGTGCCTCGATACCTTGGTGGATGTCTAGTTGGTTTCTAATGTTGTTGCGCAACACATGTCACATGTCCCGTCGGTCTCGCCAGAGTCCTTCTCTGACCCCCACTGATGAGCTCCTCCTCAGCTATGAGGGCGTTCTGGACAACATCATGCAACATTTGAGACATCAGAATCCTCACTTTCACATGAATGTTGACATTAAAGCCAAACATGAACTTTTTAACCTTAAGCTTCTCGGTATTCAGGTGCGGGGTATACCAAAGCAGCTTCATGAAACGAGCCTCATACTCGGGCACTGTACGAGCACCCTGTCGCAAGGTGTTGAACTTATTGAGTTGTCTCTCAATAAATTCCTCAAACAGATACCTCTCCTGTAACCTCTCCTCGAACAATTCCCATGACACGTCTTTGACGACCATGTTCAATTGCGACAGGAGTGTCTTCGACCATAGAAGAGTGATCCCCTTCAGTTACAAGGCCTCCATGTAGACCTTCATGTTGGAGGTATAGTCACGAAGTGAAAAGCACATCACCATATTCTCCAACCATGCCTCAGTGGTTGCATCGTTCATGGCACCAAAGATCTCGGGAAACTTGACCTTCTCGAGTTCTCGGTGAACGCTACCAATACCAATTGGGGCGCACAGTGGACCCTCAAGGGGTGTCAGGGCCCTAGCCTCATCTTTACCCAAATGGCTAATAAGGGCCTATGACATCCTCTGAAATGACCTCATCAACCCAACCACATCCCCCACAACTATCTATTCCTATCCTATGACTTGTTCTTCTCCTTATGGGTTAGACCCCTCTAGCGTGGATGCTACTAGATGCGTCACGCCTCCTCCCCTAGCACCACGTTTTCTACCTCCACACCATCATATAACCATGATTACCTGCACAAATACAAATAAATTAATTAACGATAAATTATAAACAAGTGTTGATGGAGAGGAAGGCGTAATGTTCCCAAGTCGCAGGGTTGAACCTGCTCTGATACCATATGTAACGGTGTTGGCTGTCATGACACAAAAACAACGTACAACAGATAAAAAATTGTTTATTTATTTAAAAGCATTGGGACAAAAACGTCAACAATAAATTCATAGTGACACAACTTGATGGTATCATAATGAATGAATTTCACATGACACATAAACATAAAAAGCATAGCATATTAGCACATCATGAAGCTTGAAGCAATTTACAAACATTTACTCAGATAAATAATATAAATGACTACTCTCCCATCCTACCCTGCAATGTTTAGGACCTATAGGACACATAAGAAACGCTCAAGCCTAGGTTCCCATCAATTTTGACCATTTAAGGTCTCAGTATTGGCGACTGTTCTGAGGAACAAGGAGGTGTCTACATCCCACCCGACATAATCAAGTTCAAGTCGGCTAAGCTAAATAACATCATCAACGATCAACTAGGTGCAAAAGCATTCTAATATCCAACACATGTAACATACAAATTCTATGGTGCAAGAGAACTTAAATACTAAATCCATCCAGCATTGACATAAGTGAAGGAGCAAAAATCTACTTCTTAAGTTTTAAGGCGCGTGATTATTTCAATCATCAATTACAATACTCCATATCATAATAAAGGTAACCACATGATCTAGTTTTTGGACAACATAATTCACTTATTGATCAGCGCACACAATTAATCATTCATAAGGATCATACAGTAATGTCATGGTTAGTGTGCTAGAAAACATATGCATAAACATTAAGCATCAAGATAGCCCATGGCACAAGCAATCTAAACACCTATTCACCAGCTTAAACCAAGGCGCAAGGGAAATCAATATTAACAATCAAGCCTCCACATAGATTAGTGGTGAAATAGAATCTAAGTAATAAAACGATCATATAACAACATATAAAAGTGGCTAATAGAATCTAAGTATTGTGAACGAATAGAATCTAAGGATTGCGAACGAAATTATAACTCTAAAATTAGAATTGCAAATGAATTAAATTTAAACTCGAATAACACTCCAACTGAATTACATTCTAAGTTGTATTTGCATCTTATATTATAGTTCTGAATTCACAATTTGCAAACTGAATTAGATTAAAAATTGATTAATATTCAACTGAATTAAAAATCAAATAATTAATTAGATTGAAATGGAATAATATTCAACTGAATAATAAATTCAACTATTCACTCATCCACCTAGAAGCCCATAGTTTTTAATAGGGTCACCAGTAAGAAAAATTCGGTCATTGTCAGTGTAATATTGTTGAACCACAACTATGCCTAAGGTCACCCATTGTTACTATAATTATTTGGAATATGGATTTACCGCTAGCAAAATAATTTTCACTAACTTGGAGGAAATATTACTATAGTAGTTACAGTGAATAAGAAACCAATTGAATAATTACGCTAAATAAGAAATTAATTAAAATTACATTGAATAAGGGAATCGCCAGGGATACCAATCCCAGAGGAAACAACACAGAAATGGAAGAGGTTAATTTTAGGAAAGATCACAAAGGAAACAACAACAATTTTGTTGAGATAACAATAAAACGCAATGGTTACTACCCCCATTTAGCAAAGGAAGCCAACAAGAAAATTGTGGAGTCTATCAAGACAAAAACACATAGTTATGGCCCCAAATTCGCTGAGGATACTAGCAAGGATGGATGCATAGTGTCTCTCCGCCAAACGCACCTGAAACCGCAAAGAAGGAGAACACATAGAATCTCTAAAGAAACCACCCTTCATGGGAACAATGGGTGTCCCAAGAAAGCCAAATTCGTAGAGGTAAAATATTCAAGTGAAAATAGTAACAACATTGTGGTAAAAATGTTGATTAGTACTGGAAATTTCTTAGTGGAAGAACAATGGGTTCACTAATCAAGTTTAATGGCTGAGATGAAGTAAAACTGCCCATATCTTATTGCAAAATTGTGGTGGAAGAACAATGGGTTTGTTGAGCACATTCAATGGCTGAGATGAAGTATTAAAAACCCTTTTATGAGGTGATAAAGACTCTTTATCAAATAATGCATAATGGAGTGACTGCATGTCAAGCGGAGGGGAAAGGGTGATTCCAATAGCCAAGGTAAGGTAGTACCAAGGTGTAGGTAATAATATTTGAGTGAATACATACCAGAGATGAAGTAAAGGTGAATGTAACACCATTCCAAATCCATACCAAGCAATGTAAAGATGAAACACATGTTCAAGATGAGGTAAAGGTGGAAGTAAAACCAACAAATCAACGCAGAGATAAACCATGGCATTCACAGGGCCCCTCCCCACCGTTGGCCCAAGTTAGAACACTCGTAACGCATAAACTAACCCGGGAAGAAACTCAAGGTCCCTTGGAGAGTGCTGGCCATTAAGAGAAATAAAAAATAGAGAAAAGTGAAGGGGAAATCATTGTCGGGTAAAAGTGTAATCACAGGAAGAGATAGAATGAGATAAAATGTTGAGCATATTTTATGACGAAGCAAAGGAAAATCTGGGCAGGATCCCCAAGCCTCCTCCCAAAAGAGAAATGAATTTCTTAATATAAAAATGCTAGGGTAAATCTATTTAGGTATCGCAATCCAGTGAGTAGACAACAATTCAAATTTATATTAAAAATGGTGGTGAACTCATTAGGAACCGCCTCTAGCATTCATAAATACATCTTAGAGATTATTGCTTGATCCTATGATCTCACATATTTATGCCAGATATAATCAAATGCAATTACAAATCTAATTAAAAATACCTTAACTGAAGGAGATAATTCGATGATGACCTCCCGTGCTTGCACTCCATCTGGCTCCTGCTTTCTAACCGCTGAGACCTCACCGATACCTCCCAGCCAACGCAAGGGGTACTCTTCTTCCCCCTGACCCCCTTGAGCTGCAAAGAGGCCACACACACAAACCATAGAAAGATGGCTCCCAACTCGCCTCGCAAGGTTGAGTTACCACTATTAATTGGAGCTGGGTATCCCAACTCCCACAAGAAAAATCAGTCAAGAGTAAAATTCGACAACATAACCTTACGCATATCATACGTGGCCCCTTCCCCTCCTCTGACGTTTCCTTTATAGAGTTATCTTAGTGACTAGTTGCGAAATGGACATTAAATTATTTTTATTAAATTTTTATTAGGAAAATTCTCCCCCGTACACTTGTCACCCGATCCCTTAGTTTCACCAAAAAATCATTTAATTAATTAAATTAATTTATCAATTTCCCTCACCCACCTAAAAACGTTCCTAAAAACGCTCCTCGATGTCCCTTTATTCCCTCACATTTCCTTAATGACTGATGCCTTTCTTAAAGCTTAGTTGATTTCTAAATTGGAAAGTTCTCTAGACTATATTCCCTTCTATATTCCAAATTCCTTTTGTAATTAATTTTCTCTTTTTTGGTCTAAGTTCTAAATTAGCTAGTTTTGCACATAGCCATCAATTGTTTTTTTGATAAATTATTTCTCCTTTATTTTTTTAAATTTTATTTTTCTTCATTCCCCCCTTTATTAATTGATTAATTAATTTTAGTCCTTATACCCCAATTATACCTATCCTCTAAATTTAACTAGGCTTAGCAAAATTGGTTTTAAGGGAAATTTTATAATTATTAAACTCTACTCATACTACATTTATTTTAAGGATGGCCAAGTTAAAATGAGATATTGTTTTCTAGGTACCTAGGTTCATTGACTCACCAGTGTTAAAACCGTGTTGTGCCCTTCAAGACGCACCATGTGCTCCAAGGGTCCCACTCGTCTTCATTCATGTTTCATTTATGCGACATGCCCTTCAAGATGGACTACATGCTCCAAGGGTGCCACTCACCTTTTGAGTGATTTTGGTAAGCGTCCTCCCTTGGAGTCAATACTCCATCAAACGACCTTGTGGGAGACTAAGGGCCTCTAAGGAATAAGGACCATTTCTTATTGCGTGACCCTTAGAATCTTCGTGAATGACTATCTCATTCTTCCATCATGACATCGTTGATCTCTCGAAATATGTAATCATTAACATATAGCTCGAGCCATGGCGAGAGTGTTAATAGGTTGTGGCAGGTCTGCTTCCACACCTCTCCCTCAATATCTCTGGTTGTCGTGTGTGACCCATTTACTCCAAATGTGAGTCTGATTAGCAAGCAATCGTCATCCTGCATCCATCAACGAAAAATTTCATCAATCCAAAATCAACATCATAATATACCAATCATATGTCACATATGCAATAACATAAATACTCAAACCATAAACATTCCTCCCTGAATCGATCCGGAGTCCAAGGAGGCCCATCGATGCCATTGACATCCTCAATCTGTCTAGAGTCTTGTACAGTCAGGATAAATTAGTCAATATCACATGTCGATACAAATATAATCAAATAACATATCATCATATACACAACATCATCATATAATGAACCGGATCACTTGCACACAAGATTCCTCAAAGAATAAGTCCAATCAGGTGCGCGTAAGAGTAGGAAGTTACAAGAATGTTGTTATCACAATCGGTTACTGTAGGATTTGGGCTATCTTGTAATTTTGTTAAGTAAATTATAACTTCAAAGTAGTTGAATCCATGCAAGATTAAATATTTCTGTCACAATCATTATTTTCAATTAATTTGATTTCGTCTCGATACTTTATTCAGATTAAATGTTGCATTTGTAGAAATTTTAATTAATTTGATTTCATCTCATTACTTCATATTAAACGTTGCATTGGTAGAAATTTGGGTCTAACTATGATTGTAAATAAATCTAGATTTTATAAAACAAAACAACAATAGAAAAAATAATTTTTTCTATTTGTTATATTATTCAATACAATAAGATGCCGACTATATATAACAATGAAAGGAAACCTACCATTAGCCAAGAATAACTATCACGCAGCTCGGAAACTAAGAATATCAACAAAAACTTACAACTGGAAAAAACATTGAAAAACAACAAGTCACTTTGGAAAATAACAAAAACAACAATATTGCAATGTTGCATTGCAATAGAATCATAAGATTAATATTGGTTATTGGATTATTCCATGGCGTGTAAAATACACTTCCAACAAACTTAATTGGTTCTTATAAGGATTCTTCATGATGTTAATTGGTTCTTATAAGGATTCTTCACGATGTGATTTTTCTATGTACCATATGTAGTGCAATCTCAAGTGCAATTTCAAATACAGCTCCATTTTCCTTTCATAAAAATCCTTCATAAATGAACATTGTAAAAAGAGTGTTGATGTATAACAACTATTAAACAATAAATAGTTGTATGTTTTTATTATATTTTATAGTACAATCTATATAATCTTAACGATTAAAAAAACAAATCTAACATAATAGAATGATAAAGCCTAGTTAATGAAAATGATGCCAAAAAAATCCTCACCTCCCACATAAACTACCGATTAAAAAATAAATTCTAGCTCATAATATTATTCATCATTAGTCAAGAACCTACCATACCAATCTCTTACCACTTTTTAATAGCCCAACTCTTACCACTTTATAATAACCCAACCACTTTTTAATAACCCAAGGAAGTGGCCATCTCAATTTTTCCTCAATAATTTACAAATCTCCACAATTTCCTATAATAGCATAATAGTATTCTTCATTATTGAAGATCCTACCGTATTCAAATTTCTTCCTACATTTCAGTAATTTTAGTAATGTGAGCATTGATGAGTAGAATTTCGATAGCAAGTATAAAATTGTAAATGGTTGGAAAGTTATTAATATTTTATATATTTATTTATATACTATTAAATCTAAAATAATTTAAAATTTAATAATATAAGTCTTAATATATAAAGTATTAAATGTTCAATAAACTTATATAATTAGATTTGAAATAATATTTAAAATTTAATAATGTAAGTCTTAATATATAAAGTATTAAATGTTCAATAAACATATATAATTAGATTTAAAATAATAAATTTATATAATTAGATTTAAAATAATTGTAAATTCAACAATATACACTTATATATTAAATACTTTA
The DNA here is from genome assembly GCA_009831015.1 of Picea engelmannii. Lineage (NCBI taxonomy): Eukaryota > Viridiplantae > Streptophyta > Pinopsida > Pinales > Pinaceae > Picea > Picea engelmannii. The sequence goes on along the minus strand of ML782093.1, from coordinate 268,135 downwards.
TAACCATAACTAAGTTTTTATTGTTTACCTTTTAAAAACCTAAAAAATGGCTTTCTAAAATTTTCATAATAACTTACAAATTTATTCAATTTACTATACTAACATTTAATAAAAAAAAAAATGCAATTTTATGTTTTTTAAATCTAAAATATTTTTAATTCAATCATACACACTCCAACCTATAAAATATTAAATGCTCAATAAATATATATGATTAAATTTAACAATATACACTCTAAATAAAAATAAATAAATATATATATATTCTTTAACCGTAACCAAATTCTTATTGTTTACCTTTTAATAACCAAAAAAAATAGCTTTCTAAAATTTCCATAACTTACAAATTTCTTCAATTTGTTATACCAACATTTGATGTTTATTTTTCTTCACAACTTTAATTTTTTTAAATGAAATGTGACGTCTAAATAAATTTATACTACAATTTAGTTTGTTTCAAAGTTTGCTCTTATAAATCAAATGTAAGTTTAATTTTACTAAATTTAAGTTAAATTAAAGAAAACTACAAGGTACATATATATACACCATAGGGAATGATAAAGAAATGTATCTTACAATTTAGTTTGTTTCAAAGTTTTCTCTTACAAATCAAATGTAAGTTCAATTGTTCTAAATTTAAGTTAAATAAAAAAAAAACTACAAGGTACATATATACACAATACAGAATGATATGAGGGAGATTTAATAACTAATCCAAAAACTCAATAATATAATATGGTGAGTACAAGTTAATGATGGTCTGTCATGATATGTTAGTGGCAATGAAAACATGGAAAAACAACAATATGTTAACTTGGAGGGATTATTCAAGATAATTTTACAATGAATTTCAATATGGTCTAAAAAGATGAAATGTAGAAAATAATTAGATTTCCCCATATACAACTTTTATTCATAGAAATTGTGAATAAGTATGTGAAATTTATTTTTTTCTAACAATGGTATTTTATTTTAAGAGCAAAATATAAGGTATATGTCTTTGTTCGTTTTGTGGAGGCTAAGAGGGTCTTAAATAATTTTATTCCTTTTTAGATCGTATATATTGGTCTCCTCTACTGCGGCATATAACTCATTTTAGAAATGGTTAAGTAGACAAAAAGGTTATAGAAGAAATACGAAAGGTATGTTTTCAAGGATTTTGATATATGCGAAGAAACAAATAGATTAAAAATAGTAAAAATATTATAGGTTTGTCATCCCGAACCTAAATCAGAGGCAACCAAGTCATCATACACATAAGCTAAAGTTGTCAATCCTACACCAAAAAAATTCAATTCAAAAGAGTGTGCACACGCACTAGGAACACGTACATGTTCCTAAATTACGCTTGCATTACTAAAGAGCTTGCGCGTTTCTAAAACAAGTGTGAATCATTAGGAACATGAATGTGTGTGCATTCTTGTTAACATTAAATAAATCTCTCTCTCTCTCTCCCCTCTCACTCTCTCTTTCTCTCTCCCTCCCTCCCTTTATATTACTCTCTCTATCTCACCTCTCTCTCCTTTTCTCTTGCTCACACTCCCCCCCACTTTCCATTTCCCTCCCTGTCTCTCTCTCTCTCTCTATCTATCTCTCTCTTGTTGTTTCTCCTCCTCCCTCTATCTCTCTCTTTACCCCACTCACTCTCTATGTCTTCTCTCCACATTCCTTCCTCTCCCACCCTCTCTCTCTCTATATATATATATATATATCCCTCCCTCCCTTGATACCTCCCTCACTTCCCGCCCACTCTCTCTCTCCTGCTCCATCACTCGATCTCTCTCTCTCTCTCTACCATATCCTCCTCTCTATCACCCCCCTTCTCCCACTACTTCCCTCTCCCCCTCTCTCCCCCTCTCTTCCCCACTCTTTCTCTCTTTCTTCCTCTTCCCTTCTCTCTCTCTCTCTCTCTCTCTGTCTCTCTCTCTACTTTTCCCCTCTCTCCCCCCTTCTCTCTTTTTTGTCTCTCCCTCCCTTCCACTCCTATCTCTACATCTCATCTCCACCTCTCTCTCTCTCTCATTACCTATCTCTCCTTCTCTCCATCACCCCCTCCCTCTCTCTTTCTTGCATATACCCCTCTCTCTCTCTTCATCCCTCCCTCTATATTCCCCTCTTTCTCTAACATCTCTCTCTCACACAATTTCTTGATCACATTATCACTCGATTTATGTCTCCCCCTGTCCCTCTCTCTCTGTGTCCCTCCTTTGACCCTCTCTCCCTCTTTCCCTCTATGTCTCCCCCACTCCCCACCCCCTCCCTCCTCTCTCTCTCTCTCTTTATGTGTCCCCCTCTCCCTCCATCATCTCCACCCCTCCACTGCCACTCTCTCTCTCCTTTTCTTCCCTCTCCCTCTCTCTCCATATCATCTCCCCCTCCCTCTCTCTCCCTTACCCTCTCTCACTCCCTCTTTATCTCTCCCTACACTACCCCTACCTCTCTCTTCCTTCTCATATCTCCCACCCCCCTCTCTCTTCC
>ML782093.1:233969-250743 GCA_009831015.1 Picea engelmannii | reverse complement strand
AAAAATGAGAAGACCGTTAGTTACCTTTGTTGTGTACTAATAAGAAACAACTATAGAAGAATGCAACGCCAAGAAAATTTGGGAACTTGGAAAATATAAAAGGTGTGCTTAGGGTTAAGGGAAAATCAGAGTATAAGCAACAAAAGGCAATGTTAAAGGAAAGTGTTAACAGGTTTAACATAATTAGAATAATTCATTAAAGGAAATGGAAATTTTTAAAATAATTAAACACGGAACAATTTAAGAAACAAGCCTTGAGCTATTCCGCTAAGTAATTGACACATCTAAAGGCATGTAACAAAAGTTTTGGGCATAACCCAATCTAATTGTTAGGTAAAAGTAACAATAAATATATAAAGCAACAGGCTAGGATCTCTCCATCGAAATTAGGTAATAACTACTAATGGAAAAAAATAGTTGGAACCCAACCAGTGGATGGAAAAAGAAAAACGTTGGACATAGAAGTCACTATGCCAGTGGAGTGCAGGACGTAGGGAAAAAGGGAGAACTATGCACAACCGGGATTCGTTGGTAGTCGAATGGCTAAACGAGTTAAGGAGTCCAACTCTAGTGGAGAGGGATGCGCCAGGCATTAAGCGATCCAAAGGTGAGGACGCAAAGGCCACAAGCTCCAATGTTGGGCATTTTAATGCTCAATACGCAGGGTTTCTTATGCATAATAAAAGCAGAGCATCGAGGCAAACTTCGCTGAGCGTGGAGGCTTTAAAACTGTGTTTTCCACTCTTCCTGCTTCGACGTTGCTTGTGATGCACTCTTCCTGCTTCCCTTCACTTCGCCATTGAAGGCCCGCGGTTCTACTTCAACAACACCGTCTTCCCATTTCCCTGAAACGGCCTTGATCAACCTCTAAAACGGCCCTGACACTATTCCAAAGATAATCAACACAATTCCCATCTAAGAATCCCGAAGCAACAGATTTCATACTAAGGCACAGCTGCAGTTAACAACAACAGTAGAAGTCAATTGCGGGGCAAGTTCTACTTCAACATCACCGGCTTCCCATTTCCTCTCGGTCCATTTCTCAGTCGTCCCACTCTAAGGAAAGAGGATCGACGAAAGACCACTGCAAATCTCTCACGTTCTCATCAAATTAGTGGTTTACAAAGGAGGAGGCGCGTTTAATCGAACCGAATTTGACAGCCAGTTTGAGATAAGATTTGATGGACAAGATTCCAATTCCAGCCAGCGAGGAACACCATGCTCGCCTCTCCTCTTAAATACTGAAATAGTGCCTGGCCGAGACATATGCCGCAGACACCATCTAAACCTGCGCAGAAGTTGAAGTTGTTGAATGTTTAGCACTAAGCGCTCAGCGAATGATATATTAACTCGGAGGGCGGCAGCGGCAATGGCAGTAACAACACATCATTCATTGTTTCTGAATGTATGCAAACTGTTTGAAGAAAGCTCTTAATAACAAGAAGCAGATGCGTGTTGTTTTAAAGGAAGTAGTAGACATCTAGGGACAGGGACAGGGACAATGGGCTCATCTTGAGGGACAGTGGGCAGGGACAGTGGGCTAACAAAGGACAGGGACAATGGTCTAACAGGGACAGTGGGCAGAGCAACAAGTTTTCAATGGTCAGACCAACAGATAGTGAAGGGTTAAGCATAAAAAAGAGGGTCAGTTTTGGGAAGACTTTGATTTCCCTTAATATCATCATGACAATGGGACAAGAAACTTTAGAACTCGTGGAAACAAATGATATAGGGCAAGTGAAAATTGCCTCATCAGCCAAAACTGGAAAGTGGGTTTGGGTTAATGCCAAAAAATACCGGGGCATTTGAAAATGAAGACTAACTCATCTGAAATGCAAGCAGACAAGGAAAAAAAGGTCTCAAAGGGAAAGTACTTGGTTTCTTCGCAAAAAACAACATTCAAACAAGTCCTCTTTACAAGTATGTGGAAACAAGTCCAAAGGAGAAGGAAAAGTCATTGATGATTATGCCTTATATAGTCCCACATCCACACCTCTCACTTGGTCATCTGATCTTTATGTGAAATAATTGTTAAAGGTAAAAGAGAGGTTGGAAGTAGTAGAAGCTAAAGAGTTGGAAAGAGATTGTACAATCCATAGAATAATAGCCGAAAACCAAGCTTTAGCAGAAAGCAACAAAATTCTGAAGGAGCAAGTGTCATTGCTACAGGAGGCTCTCCGGCTGGGGAAAACAGAATGGCAACGCATGAAAGCGGAAGTGAAAAACATGAAGAAAATTGTAGTGGAGAATACAGAGGTGTTGAATGCGAAGCCATCCCAGGATAAGGGGAAAGTAGTTACCCAAATACACAACAATGAAGAGACATCAAGAGAAGAGAGGAAAGAAGATTCTGCAAAACTCTCCAAAACCTGGGCTCAAATTATTAGCAATCCTGCTAAGAGGGAAGGAGAAAGAAACATTCAGGTTGACAACATGCAAGATGGAGAAAGAAAAGAAAGATAGGATAGAACAACAAATATAATTATAAAGGGGGTGAAAGATAATGGGAAAAATAAATGTACTCTTGACCTTGCTAGAGACTTATTGAAAGACAAACTCCAATGGAAAGGACAAATATGTCAAGCATGGAGAGTAGGTAAGCCTAACGGTGAGAGAGCCAGGCCCATAAAAGTCATCATGTCCAACTTGCGTGATAAAGATATCATTCTAAGCAAGAAGTAGTTCTCTAGGGGTTCTCGGTTTTTTCTAGAAGAAAACTTAACTATAAGACAACAAGAGGAAAGGAGGGACGAGATGACAAAAGTTAGGGAAGCAAGAGATGAGGGAAAAGAGCATGGATTTATAAAGGTAAAGTTGTGATAGCGCAATTTGGATCTCCTTCCAAAACAAGGCAGCAAGACAATAACAAAGGAGAGGCAACAAACTCTTCAGCAAGAAATGAGGAAGCAAGGGCAGTATGGGCAAGCAGGGACAAAGACTCAACAGTGAGTCTTGCATGCCAAAACAAATAGCAATCAAATCATACCCAGGTTTCCTTAAGATTAGTTTGTTGGAACTGCAGGGGTTACCCATGGAGATGAGGACCTGGGTTAGGGCATATTGTGGAAGATAGAGACATAATTTGTCTCGTAGAAACACATGAGCATGAAGGGTGCAAGACACCTTTGTTTGAAGGGTATTGGAAGATAGCAGTGTGGAACAAGGCAGCAGGGAATGGCAAAGGGAACGGGGGTATCATGGTATTAGTAAGAGAAAAAGAAGGTCATTTCATTCAGCTAGAAAAAGAAGACCCAAATAAACAATTTGTCTGGCTTAAAATATCAAAAAATGGAAATCACATCAGAATTGCAGCATGTTATTTTGCACCACAAGTTTCAAAAATCTACAAAAGTAGAGGGCTTGACCACAAAGATCCCTTTGCAGCCTTAAAAACAGATATTGCAATATATTCCCAGCTAGGTGAAGTCCTTATAGTGGGGGATTTCAATGCTAGAACTGCAGGTGAACAAGCTAGCATTCTTTGTTGCAAAGAAGACGATGACCCTATCTGGCTTACAGAAGAGAGTAATCATCAGTGGGAACGAATTTCAGAGGATAAAGGCTGCAATTTTTTTTGGAGAACAATTGATTACGCTATGTGGGGCTTTCAATTTAGTCATTTGTAATGGTATGACTAGATGGGAAAAGTCCAGTAATTTCACTTGCAATACTTACAATGGAGCAAGTGTAGTAGATTATGCAATTTGCTCGCATAATTTGTGTGGGAAAATGGAAGAAGTGTTGATTGGAGATCAAATTTGGGACTTAAAATCGAACCACAAGCCAATTTATTTAAGTTTCTCTTGGACCGAAAAGAAGCAATTAGGGTCAAAAATTCAGTGTGTTCAACAAAATCCCCCATATGGCAGAATTCTTTTGACTCCAGAGAATTGTAATACCTTCAAAAAAACGTTAGAGAGGCTCTTCGAGAAGGAGGAAATCTCATTTCATGGCCTTCACACTTACGGATTAACACATTTAATTCAAAGATCACTTGCTGAGTGCAAAAGAGCAAAAATTAAGAGGTCTGAAACAAATTGTTTTCTGGTTGATGATTGGTTTGACGAGGAATGAAAAAAGGCAAGGAGAAGGTGGAAGGAATCAGACAAGGATAACATAAATCTCAAATCTTACCAGCAGATAGTAAGAAAGAAAAAGGTCGATTTCATGGTTTCGAGGAGAGAAGAACTAATATTCCTTGGGAAAAATAACCCCAAACTATTCTGGAAGGAGCTCCAACTGAAAAAGGTGCAAACTAAAAACAACATTACAACTTCTAAATGGTTCGACTATGCAAGACAAATTTATGAGTAGGATCCCAAGGTTGACCCTCCTCCCTTGGTCAACATAGATACATAACTCTTCACGGTGCAAGAGGTAGAGATGGGTATCAAGAGGTTGGGCGTTGGAAAAGAAAAAGACTTAGATGAACTCCAAGCAGAATATCTAAAGTGGGGCTTAAAAACTCTTTCACCTCACATCACAAAAAATTTCAACAACATCATACAGCAGGGGTTCCCCACAGATTGGACAACTAGTATGGCAATACCTCTTTTCAAGAGTGGTGATGTCAATAATCCCTCCAGTTATAGAACCATAATGATAAACCCCTTGTTTGCAAAGTTATTTGGAAGCATGTTAGAAAAGAAAATCAGCAAGTGGGCAAAAGAAAAAGATAAACGTGCTAAAGGGCAAGCAGGTTTTAGACCTAAACATTCCACAATTGATCATTGCATAACTTTAAGGCACATCATTGAAAAATCTTGGGAAAAAAAGGAAGAATTTTTTTCTTGCTTTGTTGATTTCAGAAAAAGCCTTTGACACGGTTCCTAGGGATAAGCTTTGGGGTAGGATGGAGGAACTCGAGGTTCCCAGGCATTTGAGAGAAGTTGTGCATAGGATGTATGAAGAGGTGAAATTCAAAATTAGAACTTCAACAGACATTTCTGAAAGTTTTAGAAGCGATATTAGGGTCATGGAAGGTTGCCCACTATCCCCTACCCTTTTTGGGTTATATATTGACAAGCTTGAAGAGTGGCTAAATTCGCAAGGGGGTGACGATATCCATTTGGGCAAGTTCGTTATAAGGCTTCTTTTGTACGCATATGACCTTATATTGATTGTTAAATCAACTCTTGGTTTGCAAGAGCACTTATGTTCCCTTGAGCATTTTTGTAGAAGGGTGGGGATGCAAGTCAATATTAGCAAAACGAAAGTAGTGGTTTTCTCTAACAAAAGAAAGCATAACCAGCATAAGTTCTACTTTGAAGGCAACATTCTGGAAGAAGTTGCAGACTACAAATACCTCGGAATTGACTTCAACAAAAATTTAAGTTGGGATGGTTGTAGAAAGAAAAGAACTTTAGGGGGCTGGAAAGCATTTTATTCTTTTCAAAATAGGTGTAGAGAGGCAGAGTTGTGGGACTGGAAAACCAGTCTAACTCTTTTTGGGCTTCTAGTGATTCCGGTGATTCTTTACGGTTGTGAACTATGGGCCAGTAGCACAACTGAGATGTAGTGGAAACAAATTGAAAAAATTCACAAACGGTTGATTACAAACAAATTCAAAATTAAAAGTGCAGTTCCTTATGCTATCATGTTAAGTGAAACAGAGGCTTACCCTATTGAAGCAATTTCTATGGTGCGAGTCATAAGGTATTTGAAAAAAATTGAGAAAATGGAAGAGGGTAGATGGCCTAAGATTGTGTTTAGTGATAGATCGTGTAAAAGAAATAAGACTTGGATGCGGCAAAATAACAAATGGTTTAGTAAATGGGGCATTTGCTTAAGCATGTGTTCTACAAAGAGTAAAGAGATAAAAACTTTTGTTATGGATAAGTTCCACAAACATACTTGGGAGAAAGAGATAGGGAGAAAGAAGAAGTACTACATTGAAGAGTTTAACCCGACTCATAACCATCAACAAAAGGCGTACATAGGGGCAAATATTTCTTAGAGATCTAAAATTCTTATTGCTCAATTAAGGACTAATTCTCATCAACTCTGTTGTGAAACTGGGTGCTGGAAAAGGCCAAAAGAAATGTGGGAGGAAAGAGTATGTATTTTGTGCTCGTCCGGAAAAGTGGAAACATAAAAACATTTCATTTTAGAATGTGAGGCCCTCAAAGACAACATGGGAAATTATGCAGGTATTCTGGCAGCTAGTTCTTGGGATAATCTATTTAGCAAAGATTTTGTCGAGAAGCTGGGAGCGATTATTGTAAAACTTCACAGGAAAAGGGTCGAATACAAAAGCCAGATGGAAAAACAATCTGTCCCATAGGCTATTTTTAGCCTCGTGGATGTTAAAAATACTTTCTTTCTTCTTTCTTTCTTTCTTTCGTTGAGGAAATAAAAACGAATTGTGGGTAAAATGTAGCAAACGCCAAGTGGAAAGAGGAAGGACGTGTGCCTGATTTCCCATTCACTAGGCAACAGTAGCACTGCATGTTAAACGTTGGCTCAAACAGACAACTTGCATTCATGATCTCCTTGAAGTTTCAACCATCTATGGCAATTGAATTCTAAAAAAATTAAGTCTGGAGAAGGTTGTTTTTGTCATTATTGTTTATTTTACTCGTCCTAAACGGTATCAACTAGACTAGTTGAACTTAAAAAAAAACGGATGGATGAGATGGGGGAAAACATAAGGAGGACTTGCCTTTTGCAGTTTCAGTGGTTTGAACATAATGGAGTGAAACAACGGTAGATCCCATGGTACACCTACCGCTAGCCTTCCCCTTGTTTACTTAATGACGTTGGAATGATGTTATCTTGGGATTGGGAATTCCTTTAAGGAAAGAAAGAAAGAAGAGGCGATACCCAGGGAAGGAGATACCCAATAGCTGGGAAAGTGAAGCGATTATGACAATAAAACACAGAAAAAGGATAAGTATGGGGATAATTTCCTGGCACAAGGGAAACACAACGAATACTGAAGATATGCTGGGTCATTTCCCCCGAAAGGTGGCCCAAGGTATTGCAAGAAAAAAAAAACGCCGAGAAGTCTCACCCACCAAAGTTCTGGAAAGGAAAGTTGATCTGGAAAACTTGTAGCTACAACTCCAACCATGTTTTAACTGAATACAATAATTAGTTCATGGTTTAATTTTTTAATAAGTAAACGAGGTAAATAAATTCATTACAAAATGAGAAAAATATGATATCAACAGTAATCCATTATGTGATAGCATTCTTAATTCTCCTACCAATAATAAGTTAGTTTAATACAAAACTAGATATGCACTTAACTTAGTAAATTTATGTTACGAAAGTTTATGATATGATTATAAATATATCAGTGTTGAATAGGATAAATCATGTCCAACATTTTTTTCCATAATGTTTATAATGGATAGCCCTTACAACCAAGCTTAAGAAAATCCCAGCAACATGGAATATATTCAATACTAGTGGTTTCATTACATCTTTTGTGAAGTAGAAAACCATGCGTATATAACCGATCATGTCACAATTCATGCGGAAAGAGAAGGAAATCGATAATCGTGTTTTATATATTTGCGGGAAATAAAACCATACACTTATAACCAAACCATTTAACGATTCATGCGAAAAGAGAATGCAATGCTTTGTATATTTGCGGGAAAGAAAACCATACACTTATAACCAAACCATTTCACAATTCATGCGCAAGAGAATACAATCGATAATAATGTTTTATATATTTGCAAGAAAGAAAACCATACACTTATAACCAAATCATTTAACTATTCATGCGTAAAGAGAATACCTTTACCGATGAAGCTAGGCTTGGAAATGATCTTCGACATCTGGTGATCCGGGCGTCCTCTCGCTTGTTAACCATCGATACCTCACCAGTACCTCCCAACCAACGCTAGGGGTACTCTTCTTCCCCCTAAGCCCCCCAAGCCACAAAGGGGCCACACACACAAACCAAAGAAAAGCTAGCTCCCAGATCACCTCTTAAGGTCGAGCTACCATTCTCTAATCAAGTTGGGCATCCCAACTCCCACAAGAAAAATCAGTCCAGAAAAATATCGACAGCGTAACCTTACGCCCACTAGAAAAATATCCTCCTCTGCCATTCATTTTATAGATTTTTCTTTGTGATTAGTTGCCAAAACCCTCATTAAATTCTTTTTATTAAATTTATTTAGGATAAACCTCCCTCGTACACATGTCACCTGATCCCTTAGTTGTACCAGAAACTAATTGATTAATTAATTTAAATGACCAATTTCCCTCACCCACCTAAAAGCATTCCGAAAAACGCTCCTTGATGTCCCTTTATTCCCTTACATTCCTTTTAATGACTGACACCTTTCTTAAATCCTGGTTGAGTTAAAAATTAGAAAGTTCTCTAGGCTAGATTCCCTTCTATGTTTCACATTCCTTTTCTATTAAAGTTTCTCCTTTTTGTTCCTAGTTCTAAATTAGCAGGTTTGTACTTAGCCAATCTTTAATCTTTTTAAATAATTTAACTATTCAAAAAATTATCTTTTTAATTTAAATTTTCACCTGCCATTTTCTTCATGCCCCCTTTCATTACTTGCTTAGTTAAATTTTAGTTCTCAATACCTATTTAGACCTATGCTTAAATTATCTAGGCTCAACAGAAATGGTTGTTAAAGGAATTTTTATTATTATTAATCTGTATTCATGCAACGTTCATTTTAAGGTTGACCAAGTGCTAAGAAGACATAGTTTTCTAGGTACTAGGTTCATTAACTCAACAGTGTAAGAATCGTGACGTGCCCTTCAAGACGCACTACGTGCTCCAAGGGTGTCACTCACTTGCATTCGTGTTTCATTTATACGACGTGTCCTTCAAGATGCACTACGTTCTCTAAGGGTGCCACTCGTCTTTTGACTGATTTTGTTAGATGTCAAACCCCTGGAGTCAATACTCCATCAAGTGACCTTGTGGGAGAGTAAGGGGCTCTAAGGAATAAGGACCTTGCTTTATTGTGCGCCCCTTATAATCATCGTGAGCGACTGTCACAGTCTTCCCTCATGACAACGTGGATCTCTCGAAATAGGTAATTGTTAACCAACAGTTCGAGCTACGGTAGGAGTGCTAGTAGGTTGTGGCAGGGTTGCTACCACATCTCTCCCTCAATATATTTGGGTGTCGTGTGTGGCCCCTCTACTCCAAATGTGAGTCTGATTAGAAAGCTATCATCATCCTGCATCCATGAACAAACATGTCAGCGATCCATAAACAACATAATATTATATCAGTCATATGTCACATATGCAATAACAGAAATACGCAAACCATAAACCGTCCTCCCCCTGACTCGATCTGGAGTCCAACGAAATCCATCGATGTCGTCTAAATCCTCAACCTATCAAGAGTCCTTCACACTCAGGAGAAACCAGTCAATAACACCTATCTATACATAACAACATAACATAACATCATAAATTGCAATATCATCATCAGAATATGTAAGCGAAGAAATCACTCATATAATGAACCGGATCACTTGCACGCAAGTGTCCTTAAAGAATAAGTCACATGATAAGTGCATGAAAGAGCAGGATGTTACATAAACCCCCTCTTGTTTTAAACTTCATCCCAAAGTTTCACAATATACAAATGAAAAATAAAGTATCGGACAATATCTAAATGTCTAGTCATCAAACCAAAATGGAAACTTCTGATGCATATCATATGCGTCCTCCCGAGTAGTTGAGTGTGGACTATAATTTTCCTATATGACCTTGACCTGATCAATAGTTCGATGTTGTAGCTATCGAATGAAATGGTCCAGAAAGTGGATTGGCTTTGCCGTGAGTGCACCCTCGCCTAATATCCACCAATAACTCAAGTCAATCACATGCATAGGATCACTGACCTAAAGTCACACATTGATACAAGATAAACATCATGAAACGCCTCAAAGAATGAGGCACAACTAGCCGTTAGGCCCTTCATAATTATGGTCAATGCGATGCGCATCGACAAACCCTTATGTTGACCTTGCGCTTCTTCCATCCCCTTTTGTATTGTTTCTAAAATTTCTTTCAATTCTTGGATTGCTTTTGCTCCTACCAGGAACCCATCCTAAATTCGATCCCAACTCAAAGGTGTATGACATGGTCACCCATCAAAAAACTCAAATGGCACCATCTTAATGGTGCTTTGATGGTTTTTGTGGCACTCAAACTCGGTCAACGGCCAAAACTATTCCCAACGCTTATGTTGGTCCAATGCACACATATGCAACACAACCTTCCCAAATTGATTCGTTCCTTTGGTCAACATGTCGATCTCAAAGAAATGTTGTAATAAAGTTTCGTGGTATTCCCAAGGCCTCTTGGGAACTTGTCCAAATTCCCTTGCAAACACTGAATCCCTTATCGGACACAATTCATTTGGTACATCTGACATTCTCAAAATATTATTGATATAAAATTTAGACATATCTAGCGCCTGATGTGTCGTACGCACAAGGGAAAAATGTGAACTCTTCGTCAGAGTGTCAAATGTGATGATAATCTGGTCGTGCCTCCTTGCCATCAGCAAAAATTTAACAGTGAAGTCCGTTGAAATGACCTCCCATGTCGTTTTTGGAATAGCCTGTGGTTGTAGCAATCCTATCGGATGTCTATGTTCAACCTTCACCTGTCGACTTTCTAGACACCTCATCACGCAGTTGATGATGTCTGCCTATATCCCTTCCATAATAATAAGGGCTTAAGGTCGGTCCTTATCTTCATGACTCCTAGATGAGACATGTACACTACTATATGAGCTTCGCATAAGATAAAAACTTCTCAATTTTTTGTTGGGTTGTAAGTAAATATATTTATTATATCTCTAAGATCCATCGTTGTCCACAGTATAACCCTCAATTTTGGTACCAACATGGTGTCTTGTCCTAAAATTTGCTTACCCTCTCTATACTAGTAAGTGTCGCGATGTAGTTAGAATCTCTCCACGTAGATTCGTTTGAAGAGGTATCACCAAAAATATGTGTGGTATTCGACTCAATGCATATGCCACTCTGTTCATTGTTCCTTTTAAGTAGGAAATCTCAAATCGTAATCGATAAGAAGTTCTGATGAACTCCTTTGCTGAGCATTCAAGTCATTTTTCATAAAAAGGTGTTGTAAACCACAATGGTTCATTTTTAGTTTGATTTTTCATCCAATTAGGTAGCGCCTCTACACTCACAGGGCATACACGATGGCTAAAAACTCCAAATCGTGTGTCACATAGTTCTCCTCAAGCTTCCTTAACTTCCTCGAGATGTAAGTGATCACTCAACTATCTTTCCTAAAGACTCCATCTAAGCCTTCCTTGGATGCGTCAGTGCAGACCAAGAATCCCTCGTCCATGCCGGGGACTTTTAGTTTTGGAATTTTCGTCAACAGCTCCTTGATCCTTTGAAATGATTCCGCGCATTTCTTGGTCCATACAAACCTCTTGTTCTTCTTCTGCAAATCCATAATCGGATTTGCTATCCTTGAAGAATCCTCGAAAAACCACCGATAATATCCCACTAAACCCATGAAGCCACACGCTTCTAGGACATTCGTCGGCATAGGCCACTGCACCATAGCATCTAACTTCAAATATCCACAATGATGCATTTGTCAGAGATAAAATGCCCTAACAAATCAATCCTCGAAGGCATTGCGACAACTTCGCGTAATTTGTTCCCTCACAAAATTGTAATACCAAGCGTAAAAGTTCGTCATGTTATTCCATCAGCCAAGAATATATCAAATGTCGTCAAGGAATACTCGACGATAGTCAAGAAGAGTCTCCACAACCCATCCTTCTTCTGTATGAAATTAACAGGAGCACCCCAAGGCGATACACTTGGGCGTATAAATCCTAGGTCTAGGAACTCCTTCAGTTACACTTTCAACTCCTATAACTCAGGGGTCGACATCTGATAAAGATTTCTTTCCATCGGTTCAATTCCATGTTTTAGGTCGATGGTAAATTTCATCTTGGCTTCGGGCGACACACTTAGTAATTCTTCTAGTAATTCTTCAGGCAACACACCAAAAGGTCTTCTAATCCTTCTGCCACGCCCTTATCGTTCGACGCTAAGTATGCATATAACTTGCATCCTTGTGTGTTCTTTCCATAGCTGTAGGGGAAAATGAAACTCAGGGACTCTCCTCATTTTCTTCCTGAAATCACACTTCTCTTTCCTTTATCATTGGTCCAACTCAACTGCCTCATCTTACCGTTGAGTACTGCATCATGTGATTCCCACCAGTCCATATCGATCATGTCATCATAATATCTTAAGATCGTTACGTAGGTCGGAATTCATTACACTATCCTTGGGTTAAACCCAAGTTAAAGCGATAGTTCATACCCCTTCCTCCAACAATATGGTTGGTACTCGAAGCCACACCGACGAATCAAAACTCGTCTTGTCGAAGTGCTTACCCAAATCCATTCAACGTGATACTAGAATTAGAGCTCTTTGTAGCACCGTGATCTAAGAAATAATAAAATTTTAGTTGGCTCTCTATAGCACCATCGAGAACAGTGGACTGGTGCTTGTCCTAGCGGTTATTTACCATGTTCAAGAATCCTATGGGCGTTTCCCACCTCCACATGGTAGTGTGTTCCGTTGACCCAGTTTCTCTGGCCCTTTCATCCGGATAGTCTGGCTAGTATGGTAGCTCTCCACATGACCAGCACCCAATTGTGGTTCAGTACTCTTGGCACTGAAATAGATTTTGTTGGCCTACTAGCTTAAGATCCTGGTATGTTCTCTCGACAAGTCTAACTACGATTGTTGGTGGAGGTCCCCCATAGAGGGTCTTCTGCAGAGGAACCTGTAGTTGTGCCATTGAGAAAAATGTTTATATAGATGTATTTTGCTACCAATATGTATTTTCTCGTTGGCATTTGATGCTACAACGCACCAGATGTCATCAGTCCGAACAGTCTTGCAGGAGTCCTCCCCTGACTCCAACAGTTCAATCTTCCTCAACTAAGTAGCCTACTGGATTGCATCATGCAATGTCCGAGGCATTTAGACCATTGTGTTTGCACGAATCTGGAGTTAAGGCCGCACACGAACTTTTTTACCTCAACTTCTCTATGTTTAGATGCAGGGCATACCGAAGTATCTTCATAAATATGATCTCATAATATGGCACCATACGACCACCTTGTCATAAGGCGTTGAACTCAGCGAGCTAGATCTTAACGAATTACTCTGACAAATACTTCTCTCGGAACCGTTCCTCAAACCGTTCCCGTAAAATGACTTCAACGACCAAGTTTAGTTGAGGTAGGAGCGTCTTCCTCCATAGAAGAGCACTCCCCTTTAGCTGAAGACAGCCTATGCAAACCTTCGTGCTAGAGGTTGTTATCGCAAAGCATGATGCACATCGCCTCCCTCTCTAGTCATGCCTCGGTGGATGAGTCATCCATGGCACTCAGTGACTCGGGAAATTAACCCTCTCAAGTTTTCCATGAAAGATATTAGTACTAGCGATGCACGCTGCGGACCCTCAGTGGTACAGGCACCGTGGCCTTATCTCATCACAGATGGTTAGTCAAGGCTTATGACATTCTTGGAAAGACCTTGTCAGTCCATCCACATCCATTACATCATTCAACTCCTGCGCTAGGGACTTGTTCTTCCCCTTGGGGTTTAGAAGCCAAGGGCACGGGAAGTTCTGGAGGCATCGCACCTCCTTTCCCAACACCACATTGTGAATCTCTGTGGCATCCTCCAACCGTGATTACCGCAAGGACATGTTAACAATTCAATCAGTGTTGAGAATTAATCAAGGGATTATTTCAGTGGAATGTATGGAAATCCATAGTTGCAGGGTTAAACCCACTCTGATACCATATGTAACGACCCCGTCGTTACGCCAACAAGCGACATACAAGAGGTAAAAAAAAAAAATTTTGTGTTATGAAACATATGTCAATTAATGACTACATCAAGACACATCATCCAAAATTTAAGGAATCAATAAAAACACAATGTCAACACTCGTGACGTAAGACAACACATTGTTTCCATGGATGACTACACGCATATCGAAGCATTAACACACCGAGATAGTAATTGATAATAATTTCATTCATACAATACATGAATGAACATAAACAGTACGAATAATAAGGTGCTCAACTCCTCTCATCAGAATAATCATCAGATAACACCATGATAACATGGGAAACCTAACGCTAACTTAAGATCATAAGGATATTCATAAAAATACATAAGACACTGAAGGTTCTAGCAACAGATCCCCTTCACATAAAACTTCAAGGTGCAAGAGACTCCAATTCCTAACTCCATCATATGATGATATAAATTAATGCATGACGTAATCGATTTCATTTTATTGTGCAAGAGTAAAAAATTATATAACTAATATGCATACACATAAACCATAGCCCATGGGTAAAGTCAACCTTAATTTCATGGCGCAAGAGGGTGCAACAATCCTAACTCAAGGTGTGAGAAAACTAATCACGTGATGAATCACACATAAGGGAATTTCAGTGCACGCCAATTATCTATTAACTATATCAGTGTACATCCATCAGTAATCCACTGTGAAATAAATCTAATTATTTAAATCACAACTTAGTCAACGATGCAGGGTAATATTCAACAAGCTTTTAAGGCACCTAAGTAACTATACGCATGTTCATTCACACCTAACCATAAAATAACATGGCATGAGTAATTATGAATTAAGTTAGGATGCAGACGAATAATCAATCAATCTGTTCATTGCATTACTTCCATTTTGAACAAAAGTTACTCTCCAAAATTCATTCATTACATCATAAATTCATTGCACATAGGGAGTCTACCTCTAAGCAATCAACATTACAATATATTTTGGTGCGCGTAAGGAGCCTAGCATATAAAAATCAAACATACTTCATTAATATAACAGGTGGAATGGTAATGACCCTCGAGACAATAAATATTATAAAAGAAACTCATATTCTTATAAAACCAGTAGAATCCTTCACAATTTAAGGTTAAATAAAGCGAGGTAAGAACGAAACATGGATAACAGGCTTGTTAAACCCTTCAACTTCTAAGACATATTTAAGCTTAGAAGTAATTTATTACCACCACTATGAGATAATCTCTTAGTTTTAGTCTTTGAAAGGTTAAGGTAAGGCACGTAACTCAAGTGCGCTAGTGTCAATAGTCAAGAGGCGGATAACTAGAAGTCCAACTTCTAATGGATATCCATAGGAGGGTCGCGAGTTAGGGAAGGATTTGGGTACTAGCTAGCCAAATTCACTTACAAAGAGTTCGACATCAATAAAATTTCAAGAAGATTCTACCTCAACAAAAATGAGAAGAACACTAGTTACCTTTGTTGTGTACTAATAAGAAACAACTATAGAAGAATGCAACGCCAAGAAAATTTGGGAACTTGGAAAATATAAAAGGTGTGCTTAGGGATAAGGGAAAATCGGAGTATAAGAAACAAAAGGAAATGCTAAAGGCAAGTGTTAACAAGTTTAACATAATTAAAATAATTAATTAAAGGCAATGGACATTTTTAAAATAATTAAACACGGAACAATTTAAGAAACAAGCCTTGAGCTATTCCGTAAGTAATTGACACATCTAAAGGCATGTAGCAAAAGTTTTGGGAATAACCCAATCTAATTATTAGGTAAAAGTAACAATAAAGCTATAAGGAAACATACTAGGATCTCTCCATCGAAATTAGGTAATAACTATTAATGGAAAAAAATAGTTGGAACCCAACTAGTGGGTGGAAAAAGAAAAACGCCATAGAAGTCACTATGCCACTCGAGTGCATGCCGCAGGGAAAAAGGGAGAACTTTGCGCAGCTGGTATTCGTTGGAAATCCAACAACTAAAGGATTTAAGGATACCAACGCTATTGGAGAGGGATGTGCCAAGCATTAAGGGACGTAGAGACTGCAAGCTCCAATTCTAGGCGTTGTAATGCTCAATACATAGGGTTTCGTATGCATAATAATAACATAGAATTGAGGCAAACTTCGCTGAGCTTGGAGGCTTTAATTTTGCTGAGGAAATAAAAACAAATTTCTGGTAAAATGTAGCAAACGCCAAGTGGAAAATTACCAAACGCCAAGTGGAAAAACAGAAGATGCGTGGTTAATTTCCCATTCATTGGAAAACAGTAGAACAACATATTAAATGCTGGCTCAAATAGACAACTTGCATTCAGGATCTCCTTGAAGTTTCAACCATCTCTAGCAATTAAATTCTACAAAAATTAAGTCCGGAGAAGGTTGATTATGTCGTTATTATTTATTTTACTCGTCCTAAACTGTATCAACTGGACTAGCTTAACTTAAAAACAAATGGACGTATGAGATGGGGGAAAACGTAAGGAGGAATTGCCTTGTGCGGTTTGAGTGGTATGAACAGAATGGGGTGAAACAGTGGTAGATCATGTTAGGGTCCTATAATTATAGGTGATCTGATGATTCATATATCATTTGTGGGTCTCATGATGAAGTTCCTGCTTGCTGGTCTCTCAGTTGTTTCCATTTCGCCCGATCCTCCATCACCCTGGTGCATCCTTCATCCATTGTTTCCCCCTCAATCCCTTGTCTTTTTTATCCATTAAGTACGTCTCGCCAGCCACTCTTCCCTACATAAAACAAACTTAGGATAAACAAAAAAGTGTTAGATTAATAAAATTAAATTAGACTTATTAATAATAAATTATTTTTTGATTAGTTAATTAATAGTTAGTTGTTTAGGGTAGTAATTAGGTTAGTGTTGGATTAATTTAAATTAATTAAAAAACAAACT
>ML782093.1:197945-228694 GCA_009831015.1 Picea engelmannii | reverse complement strand
GGGGGTTCGGAATACCACCTTTCCCCAAAAAAAATCGCTTTCGCAACGTTTTTGACCAATCTTTTTTCGAAGGCGATTTTGGGAAAACAGAGACAAATTTTAAAAAACCGAAAGAGTTTTTTCTTCACCACGGGCTGAAGAATAAATAACTCTTCCAGTTTTTCCAATGATGCCACCATTTGGGATAATCGAAACTATCTTTTAGCCTCATTTTTCATAATTCCGATTTTTCCTGTTACAATCCCGATTTTGCGAGAGTTGTTTCGACGAGCTGGAGACGAAATTGGAGAAACTAAAGGAGATTTTTGTCCAATACATTCTCATATAAAATAACCTCCTCCATATTGTGCACATGTGTCAATGATAAGGAGAAACAGATGTCTAAGTGGACCCCTTGTTTTTAGAAATTCGGCTCGTCTTTCATGGCAGACAGTTCAGGATTTTTAGGGATTTTTATTCCTATTTTTGGCCGAGGTGGTTGAATTCAACCTCATGAGCCTGGGGAGAGTCCATTCCATATATTTTAATAATAAAAACGCACAATTATTGATGATTGAGCTTTGGATTCATACCCCACAAGGGATACATTTTAATTTTCTAGATGACTTTCCAGAAATAAAAATCGTATCTGTAGGATTCTTATGTTAGACTCCCTGGTGATTTTTTTCCTCTGATTAACTGTTTTCTTACTCTGTTAATCCATTCATGTTTTTCCTTGATCTAATCATTGAAATAAAGATTCAGAACATAATTTGTTTTTGCACTCTGTTTCTGGTATTTTAATGATCTGCATGTTTTGATCTGAATTTGAGCGTAGGAATTCTTAGCTTCTCCTATGCTTGATCGAATTTCCCTTCTATTCATCTCCTTCACTTTCATTTGATTCAATTTTATCCAACACTCTTTCTATCCTGCCCTGTGGAGACAATCTAATACGTTTGAGATAGATCCATTTTCGGAAAAAGGTAGACCCCATGGCCCAATGAAAATTCGAGTTTTCAATATCCCAAACATACCAAATCCATAAACAAACCCATGTTCTGCATAACTAGCCTAATATTTTATTTCAAACAAATCTAAATCAGACAGAGAGATCCCTCTCTGAGTCTTGGAGGGCTATATCCAAGACTCGAAGTGGTTTTGATGTTTCCTCTGTGACTACCTCCACAGCCTTGGGAAAATTACAGAGTGTTAACAAATCCCATAGTACACCTTCCTCCTTCCTTCCCCTTCTTTACTTAATGATGTTGGAATGATTCTAGCTTGGGATTTGGAAGTCCTTTAAAGAAATAAAGAAAGAAGAGGTGATACTCAGGGAAAGAGATACCCAATAGTTGGGCAAGCAATTAAGACAAAAAAATGCAGAAAAGGATAAGTATGGGACAAATTTCCTCGCACAAGGCAAACACAATGAATGTCGAAGATATTGTGGGTCATTTCCCCCAAATTCTGTCTCAATGTATTGCAAGAAAAAAAAACCTCGAGAAGGCTCGCCCAACAAAGTTCTGGAAAGGATAGTTGATCTGGAAAACTTGTAGGTACAATTGGAACCATGTTTTAAGTGAATACAATAATTAATTCTAGGTTTAATTTGTTAATAAGTAAACAAGGTAAATAAATTCATTACAAAATGAGAAAAATATGATATCAACAATAATCCATTCCGTGATAGCATTCTTAAGTCTCCTACCAATAATAAGTTATTTTAATACAAAACTAGATACACACTTAACTTAGTAAATTTGTATTACGAAAGTTTATGATATGATTATAAATATCTCAGTGTTGAATAGGATAAATTAAGTCCAACAATTTGTCCAACAAGTTTTCCCATAATGTTTATAATGGTTGGCCCTTACAGCCAAGGTTAAGACAATCCCAATGACATGGAATACATTCGATACTAGTGGTTTCATTACATCTTTAGTGAAGTAGAAAACCATACGTATATAACTGAACATGTCACAATTCATGTGCAAAGAGAAGGAAATCGATAACCGTGTTTTATATATTTGCGGGAAAGAAAACCATACACTTATAACCAAACCATTTCACGATTCATGTGCAAAGAGAATGCAATTGATAATAGTGTTTTATATATTTTCGGAAAAGAAGACCATACAATTATAACCAAACCATTTCACAATTCATGTGCAAGAGAATACACTCGATAACAGTGTTTTATAAATTTGTGGGAAAGAAAACCATACACTTATAACCAAACCATTTTACAATTCATGCGAAAATAGAATACCTTTACCGAAGAATCTAGGCTTGGAAATGATCTTCGACATCTACTGATCTGGGCGTCCTCCCGCTTGTTAACCATTAAGACTTCACTGGTACCTCCTAGCCAATGCTAGGGGTACTCTTCTTCCCCCGAGACCCCGAGCCGCAAAGGGGTAACGGGCACAAAACAAAGAAAATATCCCTCCCATCTCGCCTCGCAAGGTTGAGCTACCACTCTCTGATCGAGCTGGGCATCCCAACTCCCACAAGAAAAATCAGTCAAGAAAAATATTGGTAGCGTAAACTTATGCCTACCATATTTGATCCATACTCCTCCTCTTCCATTCCTTTTAAATATATTTTTTGTGATTAGTTGCCAAAACCCTCATTAAATTATTTTTATTAAATTTATTTAAGATAAACCTTCCCCGTATAAATGTCACCTCATCGCTTAGTTGCACCAGAAAGTAATTGGTTAATTAATTTAAATGGACATTTTCCCTCACCCACCTGAAAGAATTCCTAAAAACGCTCCTCGATGACCCTTTATTCCCTTACATTCCTTTTAATGAACGATGTCTTTCTTAAAGCCTAGTTGAGTTAGAAATTAGAAACTCTAGGCTAGATTCCCTTCTATGTTCCACATTCCTTTTTTATTAAAGTTTCCCCTTTTTGGTCCTAGTTCTAAATTAGCAGGTTTGTACGTAGCCAATATTTTACCTTTTTAAACAATTTAACCCTTAAAAAAATTCTCTTTTTAATTTAACTTTTCACGCGCAATTTTCTTCATGCCCCCTTTTATTACTTTCTTAATTAAATTTTAGTTCTCAATACCTATTTAGACCTAGGCTTAAATTCCTTAGGCTCAATAGGAATTGTTGTTAAGGGAATTTTTACTATTATTCATCTGTACTCATGCAACATTCATTTTAAGGATGACAAAGTCCTAAGGAGACATAGTTTTCTAGGTTCTAGGTTCATTAACTCACCGGTGTAAGAATCGTGACATGCCCTTCAAGATGCACTATGTGCTCCAAGGGTGCCACTTGCCTGCATTTGTGTTTCATTTACGTGATGTTCCCTTCAAAACACACCACGTGCTCTAAGGGTGTCACTCGCCTTTTAACTGATTTTGGTAGACGTCAAACCCCTGAAGTCAATGCTCTGTAAGGTGACCTTGTGGGAGACTAAGGGCCTCTAAGGAATTAGGACCCTGCCTTATTGTGATCCCTTTAGAATCATTGTGAACGACTGGCATAGTCTTCTCTCATGGCATCGTGGATCTATCTAACTAGGTAATCATTAACCTACATGTAGAGCCACGATGGGAGTGCTAGTAGGTTGTGGCAGGTTTACTGCCACACCTCTCCCTCAGTTTATATGGTTGTCGTGCATGACCCCTATACTCCAAATTTGAGTCTGATTAACAAGATATCGTCATCCTGCATCAATCAACAAACATGTCAGCGATCCATAAACAACATTATATTATATCAGTCATATGTCACATATGCAATAACATAAATACATAAACCATAGATAGTCCACCCCCTGACTCGATCTGGAGTCCAACGAGATCCATCGATGTCATCGAAATCCTCAACCTATCAAGAGTCCTTCACACTGAGGAGAAACCAGTCAATAACACCTATCTATACATAATAACATAACATAACATCATAAATTGCAATCTCATCATCAGAATCTGTAAGAGAAGAAATCACTCATATAATGAACCAGATCACTTGCACGCAAGTGTCCTTAAAGAATAAGTCACATAATAAGTGCATGCAAGAGTGGGATGTTACAATACCAAAAGGATAACTATCAGGATTTCGTTGGAACAAATGGGATATATTAAGTTAGATCCCAAGCGAAATTGATATTATATGTATGGTTGAAACTTAGGAGCATGAAGAATAGAAGTTCCATAACATAGAATAATTTATATTATGGCCAGCATTGAACAAGAAATACTCCCATAGAGGGTTTGGAGAAATAGTTTGTTACATAATAAAAAACATCTCTCCTCACATTCGTCGTGTCATGAAAATTTTAGATATTAATGTTAAGAACATGTATATATCAATATGTTATTTCTCACTTATTAATTGTACCTTTTATACAAAAACCAATATAGATATAAATTGTCCCTATAAAATCTTAGAACGAGATATTTATAGTCTAGGAAATGAAGGTAGTATCCTCAGGTGCTAGGAGAATTTAATGCTATAAATGTAACTAATCAATCTAATATATTAATAAATGATTCCAACCCTAATCCTCTATGACTATAAAAGGACCTTTTCTTAGCTATAATAGATACAAGATAAATTCATAAGACTTGATCGAGAATTTGTGTGGTACCAAACTAGTCAAGTTTTGCATTTCTCAACATCTAATAATTTGCAATGGTCTAATGAAGTGGCCAAAATATATCTGAATGAATTGTATCCATGGGTTGGGGGTTGGGTATTAATGTTGTGGATAATGTGATTTGAGATATCCTTTATTCCAAGAACATTGTAAATTTTGACATTTCAAATGACCATGAGCCTGAATCTGATCATAGACCTTTAACCCTAACTCTGAACGTTTTCCTGCATGAAAACCAGCTTGAACATAACTCTCCTAACCAAAGACACATTTTTTTTTAGAAAAATAAAGTTGGTATATTCTTAAAGGACTTAAACACTAAATTAAATATTATATGCTCTATCGAGGTGTTGTGTAAAAAGAAGAATAGAATTTCCAACCCTTGTATGATAACTAGTGTAAGCTTTCTAGAAAATCCATTAGGGTTAACTCTAATTAGTTTCTAAAGTATGATAATATTAATAGATACAAATCCCTAATGAAAAGGAAAAAAGGGCACTACATAAATACAAAGCAAGAGATTTTTTCACACCTGTCTAAGTTAGATCCAACGAAATTTTGGAAGAAAATTTTAACTCTTAAAACTAAAGAAAATGATACAATTTCCCCGACAGACTGGAATTTCTCCCTTAAAAATATTTACAAATCCTGTAATGTCCTATACAACATTCCAAAATTTTATACATAAGATGAAGTTTTTTATATAGAATACATAAAGTTTTGGGTTAAGCGACTTTCAAATGGGAAATATAAGAACATTGAAGGCTACAAAGTTGAAATATTAAAATTTGGAGGGCCTATTGTGTTCCCTCACATACACAAGCTCTTTAATTTAGTGTTGAAGCGGGGATTCCCTAAACCCTGGACTGAAAGCCTCATTGTACCTATTTTTAAAAGTGGGAATAAAATAAATCCCTCTAATTATGGGATCATTATGATTATCCCATTTTATCCAAGTTGTATCGAAGTATTTTGGAAAATAAGGTACCCATATGGCAATAAATCCATAGAAAAAAGAACTAAAGGATAGGTTAGTTTTAGAGGTTATCATTCAACGCAGGACTGCGTTGTCATGCTTAGGATAATCATACAGCAGTGTCACAATAATAAAACCAATCTCATTTATTTTTTCGTTGATTTTAGGAAACCTTTTGACCAAGGATAATTTTAAGGATGTAAATTTACCTTAAAATATAGAAACCTTAGTGAATATTACTAGTCCTTAATATGCAAAATGTAATATGTTTGGCGATGTTTTTGAAAAAATATTCAATTTTATAAGGATTTTATATAGTTTCTATAATGTTTTGGTTATTTTAAGGTAAAATAATTTTATTATTTAGAATTTGGAGGAATCATTTTTAGAAAAAATGGGAATTTGCAAATCGTTTTTTGGAAAAAACATGGAAAATTTGTCCATGGGAAAAATGTAGCCCCTAAAATTTTCCATGTTTTTGAAACTGTACCTAGGAACAACCTTTGGAATAGGTTAGAAGAGAAAAAAATTCCCTCCGGGATAAGAGATGTTGTGGTAAGGCTGTATGAGAATGTTATTTACAAGTTTAGGACCATTGAGGGTTGGTCAAAATAAATTAATCAAAATATAGGATTCAAGCAAGGTTTCCCCCTATCCCCTACCCTTTTTTGAATTTACATTGACAAGTTGGAAGCTTTTATAGAAGTTGCATGTTGTGTTGGACCAAATATTGCTAGTATAGTCATCATCCATCTTCTCTATGTTGATTATATTGTTCTTATGGAAAGGAATTCCTATGACCACGGTAAGCATCTTAGCATCCTCAAGGAATTTTTATCTAGTATAGGAATGACTATGAACACTAACAAAATGAAGGTTATGATAATTAAATCCAACAAGATCACCTATGATACTTTCCTGTACGATAACAATACCTTGGAGGAAGTTCCTTTGTATAAGTGTCCTGGAATTGATATTCATTACAAGCTCAATTACAACTATAACATTGAGAAAATGATAACTTGAGGGTGGAAAGCTTATTATGGGCTTGAAAATAATTGTAAATTAGCATACCTTTGGCTATGGGATAAGAAAAAGATCCTCTTTGAGACTCTTGTCACTCCTAATATATTGTATGGAAATGAAGTTTGCGGATACAATATCTCTCGAGAATACTCGAGAAAGATAGAACATATCCAAAATATTTTTTTAACTTATAATATCAAAATTAAATACAATGCACCCTATCTTATCATCCACATACAATCAATCCTTTCCCCCATTGAGATAACATATATGATTAGGTACTTAATGTACAATAACAAGATAAACAAAGTGGACAACAAGAGGCTTCCCAAAATTTCTTTGGACTCTAGAAAAAATCACCAATGACTCAAGTGGGGATGACATAGTGATGCCAAGTCTTCGCTAAATCATCAAGGAATAAAAGAAGGAATTGTTCTATAGAATACAAATGATATTAAAAATATTGTTCAATCTAAATTTAAAGAGAACCTATGGTGCAGTAAAGAATTAGAGGATAAAATAAAATAAAGATATTATAAGGAGGTGGTTAACCTTAATCTTGAAGATAAAAAAAAACTACAAGGAAAACACCTTGTAGTCGAGGTTTTTACAGAGGTTTTGAGTTACAAGATTGAGCAAAATTTCCAAAAAACACTCTTCTACAACCTCTACTATTCGTAGTGGAAATTTTAACGAATCTTCCATATAACTAAAAACATTTGGGTTGGGGAGGTTTTAGCGAAGGGTTTTTTTGTTTCGATGCTTGTATTGGTAAAATACACCGATGTGGTATTCAGTATAACTTACTGATGCACACACATAAATGAAAATAAGTAGTGTGTATACAGAAATGAAAAGCACTAGTGCGTACAAATAAATGAAGAGCATCAATGCATACAAATAAATAAAATGCATTAGTGCATACACAAATAAAATGCATCAGTATTTTGTATGTTTATGCATGCACTCACGTGTATTGTAATCATGAGCACCAAATTCTTGAAATGATAAAAATGTAATTGTACATTATGTCTTTTAAAGAAACAGTGCTTTCTCACAACTTTTAACACCAATGTATGTAACTCATAAAAACACACGGTTTAGTGAGTTTAGAAGAATACAATGCACCAATATGTATATATTATAATTAATTGTGTTTTTACAATTTTTCAATTAATCAGCTCAAACTCAAATATTTTTTATAATAATATTGATTTTTATATTTGTGTTATTTTTTTTATATAATGATTGCATTAATGTGTTATCCAGTAGATTACGCCTCTTTTATTTGTAACAATGTAAATCATCCATATATTAATTAATCAACAATGCAATATTTGACAATGTAATAAAATAAGAATCTCATTTTATTATATATGAATAAGTGACCTGTCATCTTACAAAATGGGACAACATAAAGGTGCACAATAATAAAAATGCAACGAATATGTAATTGTTATGGTCATTGGAAACATGTTCTCATTCAATTGGGATAATATGTTGAGTACATTAAACAAAATCCATGGTTTTAACAGAAAAATATTCTCAAACATACAACTTGCAGTAATATTCAATTTTATTGATTATCATTAAACATCGCTTGAACTTCTATCATCGCTCGAGTTGTGTGCATGAATCATTTATTCAACACTTGTAGGCGATATTGTACTTCTGTTATTTAACATAATGTTTTCTGGATTTGATTTTTTTTTTATGTTCCGCCTCTTCATGTTCCATCTAGAAACATAGAAATAAAGTGTAATAAGTATATCTACATTTATATATAGTAGAACATAAATGATTGCATAAATAAAAAAGTGTACCATAACAGTGACTGTTTCATACACAATTCACATTATTGCTAAGTCATGTTACATGTTGTCTTTCAAAATCTCTTCGGTTAGATGCACCCCATACTTTGTTTCTCACACATTTAATATGCCATGAGAAAGCAAGGTGGATATAATTAATATAAAGTTTTCTTGTTGTTCCATAAATTATAAAACAAGGGGAGTTAAACAACATAGATACTTACAAATTATTCAATTAAACCTTAATACTTCAACATATACTCACAACCTATACTTAATCCAATGTTTATAAATTATTCAGTTGACTCTTCTTTTTATGGTATCACCTGTCAGAAGGTATCCATGGATGAGTGTAAATTAATTATTTAAATATAAATACCATAACAAATATGAAATTTTAATTAAGACCAAAAAATTGAGTACTAAAAAACTTTGTGATCAACCATTTTATTCCTCATCACTGTGTCTTATGTGTTAAATGGGTTTCAATTTTTTTTCTACAACAAAACAATTGAAATTGATATTTCATGCGATAATTAAATTTGATGTACTTAAAAGAATAAATGAATGATTACATACCTCTAATAAACATTGGAATTATTGGAATGGCTCCTCCTATGATGAAATTATGTTCATTTATTTCACCATCTTTTTGTACACTTTTTTTGACATCCCCACAAACATGTATTATTTTTTCCCTCATTTGTACCTTGGAATTTCCATTATAAGCCTTAACCAACACACATCATTAATTTAATCCTACATATAATTCAAAGATATTAAATTTGTAATACAACTTAAAGAACTCCCATTGTTCTCTTCTTGGAATGACCTACAAATGTGTTCACAATAATAAGTTGTTTTTCTTGAACTTCTATCAACCATATTCTATAAAACAAAATACAAGAATCAATAGATATTAAAACTACAATTTGTTTTACAAAATAAGATTAATATAGTCATCAATGTTTTGTTAATTAATAGAAGCACTAGTGCCTCATTACAGTTTATTTTGCACAGCTGAACATGTAGACAATGTTATTTTTATTTTAATTTGTACAATTTTATTGATAGGAACATCCTCACCGGTGTGATTTTCTTGTATAGTGCACACCGCAAACCAAAAAAATGTTTTAAAAATAAAACTCACAATGACAGGGTTTGGGATCCAATGCAATGAGCGATCTCATTGCAACACATACCAAATGTCCCATATACAAGTAAAGAAACCATTTTATATTTTTTATAATGCTTTCAATATCGAATGTAACTATGAAACCATTTTATTTTTTTGATAATGCACTCAAATTTGTTTGAATCAAATAAGGAAAAGATTGATATGATGAATAGAATAATATTACATACCTAAAATTTCTGCTCTGCAAATTTGTATGTAAAATTTTCTTTTCAAAACAATCCACCCACTCCAAAGACTTTCTCGTAAATTTCTTTTGCACAAATCTCCCCTCTAAATTTTGGCAAAAGAATAAAATATTGATTAGGGTTTTCATTTATAAACACAGACATTTTGAAAATATAAAACTCTCACTCTTTTTTTTTGTTTTATATTTTGGCGTATTGATTCGGTTTGGAAATTGTTATTTATTTGACACTTTAGCCTTGCGCTCAATAGTAAGATGCATTATTTCATTTTTGTACTAGAACACACTAGAGATGTATTGGTTTCTAAGAGCACCCTCGAAGGTTTATGGTTTTTAAATTATTTTTTTTTGTTTAAAAAAAAAATTGTTCTAACCTATCCTGGTGTGTTCATTATATGTAAACTAGTGTGCTTTATTATTGAGGAGAACTGCTATGCATTTTATTTTTTATAAAAATAAAAATAACATGATATTTTAGTATTTTATATTAAGAGCATTTATCAATGTGTTTTATTTGTTAAGCATCGGTATGCACCATCAACGTAGGAGCACTAATGCACACGATTGAATTAGGATTATTGATGCACATGGGTGTTAAAATATATGCAAAAATCTTCTCCAACCCACCTTAAGTCGACTAACCACATTAGTGCACCTAAGTCGATTTAGGGTGCATCTGTGCAGTCGACTAAAATAAGTCCACTTCTGCTAAAACCTTCGGTCACCTACCTTCACTAACAACCTCCGCTATAAACAAATAAGGGATAAGTTTTTCATGGAGGTTACGTAAAAACCTCTGCCAAAAGGTGTTCTCCTTGTAGATAAAATATCTCTTTATTTTGACTAGCATTAAAACGAGAATCAATTTTGTTAAAATTAGAACTAATTCTGATGAGATACATAGTGAGACTATGATCTAGGTGGATATCGGTGGCCAACCTCATATTCCAACTGGCTCAAATACAGTTTTCATCTAGGCAGTTTGTTTCTAGATTTTGGGTCCTAAACTTATGGGGTCATTTTGAGTCCTTAAACAACATTTTTTGGGCTCACCATAGTCACTGTAACACCCTATCTCCCCCAGTCTGTAAAAATAACTATATTGGCCAAGTATTGTGGCAAACGCAGAAATGTGAATGTGTGATGTGAATGGACCTTGTGAAAAAGGTCGATGAATGTAAATAATATTATGAATATATATATTGCAGGATTGTTGAGAGAGGGATGTGCTGAAAAAGAGACCACGATGGTTGAAGAAAGGTGGTGGAAGGCACCTAGAATGGTGGCATTAACTTCCACCAAAACCAATACCGTATTTGGACTTCACTGGCCCAGAGAACCAAGAGCGGCTCGTTGGCCCCAAATTAAATCACTCGCCAGGTTGGTAGGTAAATGGCTCCTCATGAGTAATGAGGGATGGGGGTGAACCGCCCATCCATAGAGTCCTCAGACCTGACCACCGTGGGGAAGATCGGGCCACACGCAACCTTGTCGAAAAGAGAAAAGGTAGGAAGAGTGTGCGATCAAGGGGGCAGACGCGAGGGAAAGAGGAAAAGAACTCCGGAAAATTCAGAGTGAGTCATAGCAGAGAAGAAGGAGAGTAACCTTCGTTCTCAGTCACTGGCAAACAAAGACTCAGTCTCATAGCATCGTGGTATCAGCTCGGAGGTGGTTAGTGGTAAATCTGTTGGGAGTTGTTGGGCCTACGGTTGGGTGGAAACGAGCACCCCTCTCAGCAGTTGCATCACCTGGTGTTTTTCTGATAAGTATTATAACTTGTATATTGAAATTTATATGCTGACATGTATGTTCACAGTCTGTGCAATTATGAATGGTTTCAGTAGAAGACTGTTTGCATGGTGTTTTGATCCGAAATGATGGTTGCATGTTTTTATTGGAAAGAATACGTATGTCTTATATATATATATATATATGATGAACTAATACAGATTCTCAAGTCTGCTCTTGGGAGATTTGTTCCTATGTTGTCCTACCTGATGCCTTGAATAGACTTCCTCACGAAGGCACCCTTTCGATACCACTTCCTTACCTTCGAGAAGACCTTCTAGTTTGGTCTTCAAAACCTGGTGTAAATTACATGAGGACCCAAAGGAGGATGTTATAGTTTAATTCTTAAACTCTTACACGACGGAGAATGGCCCTCGTAGATCCCAACATTTTGGCATTTCGGTACTCGGAATACCCAAGGGCGAGTTCCCTTGCACTCGCAAGTCCTGAAACCCTGACTTGTGAAATCCCAAATTATTAGCGTGGGGGTAAATTAAGAGAGTTCGTAGTTTCGACACCCAGAGTATCTATGTGCGAGTTTTCTTGCACTCGCGAGTCCCGAAACCCCGACCTACAAAATCCCAAAATGGCATCATGTGGATAAGTATCGACTGACGAACGAGATTTTGTCGGAAGATCTGCGGTCATTCATGACCATTAGATTGGAGGAATAAACGAGGGCGTTAAATCCCTCAACCTCTTCCTTTTATCTTCATGAGTAGAGACGAAATCAGACCATAGATCCAAAGGTCCGTGAGAGTACCTCAACCGTTCATTCATAAGGACACATGGCGGTCGGTAAACGTTTCGGCGTTTCGACACCCGGGGAATCAAAGGGCAAGAACCCTGGTCATCGCGAGTCGCGAAATCCCGAATTCGGAAACCACAAAATCGTTTAAAGTGTGGATAAGTATCTATTGGCGGATGAGATTCTATTGGAATATTTGCGGTCAGTCACAACCGTTAGATTGGAGAAAGAAATGAGGGTGTTAAATGCCTCAACTTGTTTCTTTTATCTTCGTGAGTAGTGAAGAAACCGGGACCGTAGTTCCCCAAGGTCCGTGGAAGTATCTGGACCTTCCTTTTATAGGGACACGTGGTTGTCGGTCGGTGTTTCGGAACCCGGGAAACCAAAGAGAAAGAACCCTTGTCTTTACAAGTCGTGAAATCCCGGTAAACGAAATCCCAAATCGGTTTAAGTGTCAATAAGTTTGAGAAAGTTGATATTTGATCGTTCCCGTTGATCATCCTAAAAAGATCATAACGGTTGATCGTGGTTAAAGGTTGCAACCATCCATCAGAGGGACACGTGGCTGTCAGTCGACATTTTGGCGTTTCGGCACCCGGAAAACCAAAGTGCAAGAACCCTTGTCTTCGCAAGTCGCGAAATCCCAGTACCCAAAATCCCCATGCACTCTGTGGCAGAAAGGAGGAGTCCCAAAAGGATCTAGAACGTCCATCCGAGGAGACTCATGGTGAGCGGTCAAAGTTCAGGGAAAGCTCTGAAATCCTGTGGACCGTTGGATCCAAATCCTTAAGGATCGTTGATCTCCTACACGAATCCCTATATCGGGATTCGAGGATTGGAGTGACAAGATTTTTGGAGTCGTTGCATCGTGAACTCCCGGTTCACGAAACTCCAAAAAGATCTGAATCATTGGATCCAAAACGTCGAGAGCCGTTGGATCTCATACAAGAACTTGAGTATCGGGTTTCGCGGTTTGAAGCATCGAAAGACTTGACTCTCTTTCATTTCAAACTCCCGATTTCCAAAGTCCCGATACGGCCAAGACCATCAGACCAAGCGAGGAGACTCGCAGCTATCGATCTCCTCGAAGGTAATATTTTTGGGTTTTGGGGTTTGCAGAATTGAAAGACTCGACTCGCTTGTATCGCTGAGTCGCGAAATGCGAAAAGGCACCTAGTTGTTTGGCCTATGGTCATAACCAACGATCACATGGAGGTGGAAATGGGAAGAGCTAGCCTGCACTAAGCCCCCGTAGGACTTCGGGGATTCTGTCCCTCGATAAGAGGCGAAAATTTATTATGCCATAGTGGGTGTGTTATAAATTGGTATCAGAGCATGGTTACAACACTTGGCCTTCTTGGACTCATGAACGAGTTGCGCAGAAGCTCTGTTGGAAACACTCCTAAAAGGAGTAACCCCATGTCTTAACCTTCCTAATCAAAAGACAAAGTTAAGAAGGAAAACTCCTATTGTGTGTGTGTATGTGAGAAAGAAAAAAAAATGAATTTATGCACAGGTTATGAATGTATCTAAAATATTGACTAATAACCAACGTTTGTCTTTTTCACCCAAGCAGACGATCAACCGCGGGAAACTACAGACGCATAGAATGGTGACTCACCAAGAGGTGGGAGAGGGCTCCCACAACCGAGACAAAGATTCTGACGAAAGGAGGGCAATAGGGAACCCTCCAGATCTAGATGAAACTGTGAGGAGCCTCATGGTCGAATTACAAAGATGTAAGGCTGACAATGAGAGAATGATGAAAGAACAAGAAAAGAAAACAGAAATTAACGTAGTTTTACTGCAGATCTTATCCGACCTATAAAGAAAAATGCAGCATGAACCTAAGACACAGAAACATGGTCATATCAGTGGCCACACTGAGAGGAGGACCTCGAAAAAGGTCCACCCCAGAGGTAAAGGACAAGCGGTGGACGATTCCTCTGAGAAGGAAGAAGGTGATTCAGAGGGCTCTTCTAGCAGCAAAACCAGTTCCTATTCCCGAAGGAAATAGAAGAATAAAACGCCTTCCAAAGGTCATAAATTCGAAGAATTCATAAAATCAAAACCACCCTCCTTCGACGGTGAAATAAAGAAGGGAGAGGAAGCAGAGGCCTGGCTGCTTGGACTAAAGAAATATTTCAGAGTCCATGACTTTTCAGAAAATTTGAAGGCCCGAGTGGCCACCTTCAACTTGAACGGAAAGTCTTCCATTTGGTGGGAAGACCTTAAAAATGTGAAAGCGGTTCGCGAAGAGGACCTGTCCTGGAAGAAATTTGAGAAATACTTCCAGAAGAAGTATTTTTCAGAAAAATATTTCGACGAGAAGACCAAAGAGTTTAATAAACTCAAACTGGGACAACTCACTATCGAAGAATATGCCAACAAATTCCTTGATTTGTTGAGGTATGTACCTTATATAAAAGAGGAAAATGCAAAGGTGCAACGCTTCATCAGTGGACTACCGAAGGACTATCAGAATAGAATTGAATTTGATGAGCCAAAGACTCTAGAAGGAACTATTCGAAAGGAAACCTATTGTCATGAATAGTTTGGGCATCGAGCATAACCTCGCGAAGGATGGAAACAGAAGAATAGTTCAAGATTTTAGAAAAAAGGGGATTAAATTCCCAGGATTTAAGAACTATAAGAAGAATCCAAGAATGAGCTTCCCAGCCCGGAGTGTGCACCAGCAGAATTTTCCCTCCTTGAGCGGAAATAAAAATTCTGGACCCATATCAGTGAAGACTGATAACCCAAAGAGAGAACCTTTGAAATGTTGGGGTTGCGGGGAAGAACATCTATTGAGAGACTATACACACTGACAACAGAATGGTCAGAGGATTTATAACATCCAGGAAGCTGCCACCGTCAATGATGTGGCCATGAGTGTGCCAGAAATTTATGCAGCCTTGGATAATAACAAGGTTGACCACCAAGATTCAATGGTGTAAATAGAAGGTATGATTTCCAACCATCTACTATCTGTTTTTCTTGACCCTGGTTCAAATTTGAGTTATATAGCCCCTAAAGTTGTTGATAATTGTAAACTACAGCCACAAAAACATACCAAGCCATGGTTAGTAAAGTTAGGCACTGGCACCAACAGAAGGGTAGCAAAGGTTATACCAGCCTGCCAATTGATGTTGGGTAAATTCCCCACCCAAGCAACCCTTAACTTATTAACCCTCGGATCGTATTATCGGTTGATTGGTATGAATTGGCTAGCTGCCCATAAAGCCAGATTGGACTGTTACCATAAAACCTTAGAATGTGTAAGTAAGGAAGGGAAAAAGATAACCCTTCAAGGGATCCGAAAACCTGTCTCATTAAGACAAATATCAGCTCTGCAAATGAGAAAGTATTGTCGAAAGGGATGTCCCCTATATGAAATACAGGTATTGAAAACAATAGAAGGTGACAAACCAAGTCCTGACGATCACCCTATCCTTAGAGAATACAAAGATGTATTTTCGGAAGAGGTACCGGGTCTACCTCCGAGAAGGGACATAGACTTCTCGATAGAACTTGCACTAGGAGCGGTGTCGGTGTCTAGGACACCCTACTGGATGAGCACACCCGAGTTAGTTGAACTCAAGTTGCAATTAAAAGAAATGATGGCTAAGGGCTATATCTAGCCCAGTGTGTCTCCATGGGGAGCACCATTCATGTTTGTGAAAAAGAAGGACGGAACCATTAGACTGTGTATAGATTATAGGAAACGCAATAAGGTAACCATAAACAACAAGTACCCCTTACCCAGGATTGATGACCTGTTCGATCAATTGGGGGGTGCGTCTATTTTATCAAAGATTTACTTGAGGTCGGGATACCATCAAGTCCGAATTAAGGGTGAAGACATCCATAAAACTTCCTTCCAAACACGGTATGGTCACTATGAGTTCGTGGTAGTTCCATTTGGGTTAACCAATGCCCCTGCCACTTTTATGTGCTTGATGAACAATGTACTCAACAAATTCCTAGACAAATTTGTGTTGGTTTTTATTGACGATATATTAATTTACTCCAAGAATAGAGAAGATCATGAAGAGCATCCTAGGCTTGTGCCGCAAGTGCTGAGAGAACATCATCTCTATGCCAAATTCACCAAATGTGAATTCTTCTAGAAGCAAATAAATTACTTAGGCCATGTTCTATCCAAAGAAGGAGTAGCAGTAGACCCTGATAAAATAAGGTCTATCATGGAATGGCCTACCCCAAAGGTCATTTTGGATATCAGATCCTTTATGGGATTAGAAAGATACTATAGGATATTTATAAAAGGATTCTCCAATATTGGTTGTCCAATCACTGCCCTCCAGAAGAAGGGGATAAAATTCACATGGACACAGAAATGTGAAGAAAGATTTCAAACACTGAAACATCTACTGACCCATGCACCCGTGTTGAATATCGTCGATCCCGAAGATGACTTCCTCATGTGCACATATGCCTATAAGGAAGGGCTCGGAGGATTCCTTATGCAAGGAAGAAGTGTTGTCCGCTATGAATCCCGAAAATTGAATGAGCACGAAGTCAACTATGTGACCCATGATCTAGAGTTGGCTGCCATAGTGCACACCTTGAAAATGTGGAGGCATTACCTCCTGGGAAGAAAATTTGTACTTATGACAGATCACTGTGGATTGAGATATTTGTTTGACCAACCGAAGGTCAATGCCAGACAAGCTAGGTGGATGGCCCTCCTTAGAGAGTTTGATTTCGAAATCAAACACATTAAAGGAAAGGAAATTAGTGTGGTCGATGCCCTTAGCAGAAGTATGAAAACAATTCACCTGGCCACAGTGAGCACCTGTGAGACGGATATCAAAGAAAGAATCAAGAATGCACAAGAGACAAACACATTCCTCCATATCGTGACCTCATACCTACAGGAAGAACCCACAGGGATAAAGTATGGAGACTACCTGATGATGGAAGAAGGTTTGCTCACTTACCGAAGAAGATTGTACATTCCAGATTGTGACGACTTGAAGAGGTTCATATTGGATGAACTACATAAAAGACCCTATTCTGGTCATCCAGGATACCAGAAAATGATCGCGGCCACTAGGAGACAATTCTATTGGCCTGGATTGAAGAAAGACATAGCCGAGTACCTAGCCAAATGCATAGAATGAAAACAGGTAAAAGCAAAAGATCGACACCTGGAAAGATTATTACAACCTCTACCAATCCCAGAATGCAAATGGGAAACCATCTCCATGGATTTCATCACCGGATTACCGACCTCGACCAAACAGAATGATGCCATCATGGTAGTGGTGGATAAATTGAGCATGTCTGCTATTTTCATCCCCGACAAATCAAATTGTAAGGTAATAGATATCGCCCATGTATTCATGAAGGAGATATTCAGACTGCATGGCATGCCAAAAGAGATCGTGTCTGACAGAGACATGAAGTTCACTTCCAACTTTTGGAAATCACTGATGGCGGGTTTAGAGACCAAATTGTTGTTTAGCACTACCTATCACCCTCAAACCGACAGACAGATAGAAAGAGTGAACCAAATACTTGAAGACATGCTAAGAATGCATGTAATGCATCAACCCAAGAAGTGGGAAGACTACCTGCCACTAGTAGAATTCGCCTACAACAACGACTACCAATAATCCTTAAAGATGAGTCCCTTTAAACTCCTCTATGGTAGGTCGTGTAACACTCCAATCAGCTGGAGTAATCCTGTAAACAAGATTTTTTTTGGACCCAACATGTTGAAAGAAATGGAACAACAAGTGACTCAAATAAAAAAAACCTGAAGGTCCCTCAGAACCGACAGAAACTGGGACAACTCACTATCGAAGAATATGTCAACAAATTCCTCGATTTGTTGAGGTATGTACCTTATATAAAAGTGGAAAAGGAAAAGGTGCAATGCTTCATCAGTGGACTACCTAAGGACTATTGGAATAGAATTGAATTTGATGAGCCAAAGACTCTAGAAGGCACTATTCAAAAGGCAACCTATTGTCATGAACAGTTTGGGCATCAAGAAAAGCCTCGCGAAGGATTGAAACAAAAGAATAGTTCAAGATTTCAGAAAAAGGGGATTAAATTCCCAGGATTTAAAATCTATAAGAAGAATCCAAGAATGAGCTTCCCAACACGGAGTGTGCACCAGCAGAATTTTCCCTCCTTGAGCGGAAATAAAACTTCTGGACCCATATCAGTGAAGACTGATAACCAAAAGAGAGAACCTTTGAAATGTTGGGGTTGCGGGGAAGAACATCTATTGAGAGACTGTGCACACCAACAACAGAATAGTCGGAGGAATTATAACATCCAGGAAGCTACCACCGTCAATGATGTGGCCATGAGTGTGCCGCAAATTTATGCAGCCTTGGATAATAACCAGGCTGACCACCAAGCTTCAGTGGTGGAAATAGAAGGTATGATTTCCAACCATCTAGTATCTGTTTTGATTGACCCTGGTTCAAATTTGAGTTATATAGCCCCTAAATTTGTTGATAAGTGTAAACTACAGCCACAAAAACATACCAAGCTATGGTTGGTATAGTTAGCCACTAGCACCAAAAGAAGGGTAGCAGAGGTTATACCAACCTGCCAATTGATGTTGGGTAAATTCTCCACCCAAGAAACCCTTACCTTATTACCCCTGGGATTGTATGATCTGTTGATTTGTATGGACTGGCTAGCCACCCATAAAGCCAGATTGGACTGTTACCATAAAAATTTAGAATGTGTAAGTAAGGAAGGGAAAAAGATAACCCTTCAAGGGATCCGAAAACTTGTCTCAGTAAGACAAATATCAGCTCTGCAAATGAGAAAGTATTGCTGAAAGGGATGTCCCCTATATGCAATACAGGGATTGAAAACAATCGAAGGTGACAAACCAAGCCCTGACGATCACCCTACCCTGAGAGAATACAGAGATGTATTTTCAGAAGAGGTATTGGGTCTACCTCCGAGAAGGGAGATAGACTTCTTGATAGAACTTGCGCCAGGAGCGGGGCTAGTGTCTAGGACACCCTACCGGATGAGCACAACCGAGTTAGTTGAACTCAAGTTGCAATTAAAAGAAATGATGGATAAGGGCTATTTCGTCCTAGTGTGTCTCCATGGGGAGCACCAGTCCGGTTTGTGAAAAAGAAGGACGATACCCTTAGACTGTGTATAGATTATAGGCAACTCAATAAGGTAACCATAAAGAAAAAGTACCCCTTGCCCAGTATCGATGACCTGTTCGATCAATTGGGGGGTGCATCTATTTCCTCAAAGATTGACTTGAGGTCAGGATACCATCAAGTCTGAATTAAGGGTGAAGACATCCATAAAACTGTCTTTAGAACACGGTATGGTCACTATGAGTTCATGGTAGTGCCATTTGGGTTAATCAATGCCCCTGCCAATTTTATGTGCTTGATGAACAGTGTACTCAACTAATTCCTAGAAAAATTTGTGTTGGGTTTTATTGACTATATATTAATTTACTCCAAGAATAGAGAAGAGCATGAAGAGTAGCTTAGGTGTGTGATGCAAGTGATAAGAGAACATCAGCTCTATGCCAAATTCAGCAAATGTGAATTCTTCCAGAAGCAAATACATTACTTAGGCCATGTTCTATCCGAGGAAGGAGTAGCAGTAGACCCTGATAAAATCAGGTCTATCATGGAATGGCCTACCCCAAAGGACGTTTCGGATATCGGATCCTTTATGGGATTAGCAGGATACTATAGGAGATTTATAAAAATATTCTGCAAGATTGGTTGTCCAATCAGTGCCCTCCAGAAGAAGGGGATAAAATTCATGTGGACACAGAAATGTGAAGAAAGATTTCAAACCCTGAAACATCTACTAACCCATGCACCCGTGTTGAAGATCGTCGATCCCGAAGTTGACTTCCTCGTCTACACAGATGCCTGTAAGGAAGGGCTCGAAGGAGTCCTTATGCAAGGAGGAAGTCTGGTCTACTATGAATCCCGAAAATTGAGTGAGCACGAAGTCAACTATGTGACCCATGATCTGGAGCTGGCTGCATAAGTGCACGCCATAAAATTGTGGAGGAATTACCTCCTGGGAAGAAAATTTATACTTAAGACAGATCATTGTGGATTGCGATATCTGTTTGACCAACCGAAGATCAATGCCAGATAAGCTAGGTGGATGGCCATCCTTAGAGAGTTTGATTTTGAAATCAAACACATTAAAGGAAAGAAAAATAGGGCAGTCGATGCCCTTAGCAGAAGTATGAAAACAATTCACCTGGCCACAATGAGCACCTGTGAGACGGATGTCAAAGAAAGAATCAGGAATGCACAAGAGACAGACACATTCTTCCAGACCGTGACCTCATACCTACAACAAGAACCCATAGGGATAAAGTATGGAGACTACCAGATGATGGAAGAAGGTCTGCTCACTTACCGAAGCAGTTTGTACATTCCAGATTGTGATGACTTGAAGAGGTTCATATTGGATGAACTACATAAAAGACCCTATTCTGGTCATCCAGGATACCAAGAAATGATCACGGGCACTAGGAGACAATTCTATTGGCCTGGATTGAAGAAAGACATAGCCAAGTACCTAGCCAAATGCATAGAATTCCAATAGGTAAAAGCAGAACATCGACACATGGTAGGATTATTACAACCTCTACCAATCCAAGAATGGAAATGGGAAACCATCTCCATGGAATTCATCACAGGATTACCGACCTCGACCAAACAGAATGACGCCATCATCGTAGTGGTGGATAAATTAAGCAAGTTTGTTCATTTCATCCCCGTCAAATCGACTTGCAAGGCAATAGATATCGCCCAGGTATTCATGAAGGAGATATTCAGACTGCATGGCATGCCAAAAGAGATCGTGTATGACAGAGACACGAAGTTCACTTACAACTTTTGGAAATCACTTATGGTGGGTTTAGAGACCAAATTATTGTTTACCACCACCTATCACCATCAAACCGATGGACAGACAGAAAGGGTGAACCAAATACTTGAATACATGCTAAGAATTCATGTAATGCATCAACCCAATAAGTGGGAAGACTACCTACCACTAGTAGAATTCGCCTACAACAACAGCTACCAAGAATCCTTAAAGATGAGTCCCTTCGAAGTCCTCAATGGTAGGTTGTGTAACACTGCAGTCAACTGGAGTAATCCCATATAATGATTTATTTTGGACCCGACATGTTGAAAGAAATGGAACAACAAGTGACTCATATAAAACAAAACCTGAAGGTCGCTGAGAACCGACCAAAAGAGAACTCCAAAAGAGTTATACCGACCAAAAGAGAACTCCAAGAGAGTTCAAAGCGGGAGATCATGTATATCTCAGAGTTAGGCCCATGAAAAGTTCCCTGAAAATGGGAGCTTGTGCCAAGTTAGCACCTTGGTATTGTGGACCCTTTTAGGTTCTAGATAGAGTGGGACCTGTAGCCTATAGGCTAGCACTTCCTCCCACAGTAAATTCACATAATGTTTTCCATGCTTCATTATTGAAGAAATATGTACATGATGCTAACCATATAATTGACTGGTCTATGATCCAGGTGGAACCGGAGGGAGAATTTCTACCAGAACCTCAATGCATACTGGACAGAAAGGAAACCACGTTCCGGAACTGAACCATTGCACAGGTCAAGGTGCAGTGGAAACATTTTGGCCCAGATGAGGCTACATGGGAAATGGAGGATGCCATGAAACGGGCATATCCGATTTTGTTTACATTTGTACATGCATGTCAACTTGATAGATAGAACATCGAGGATGATGTTCCTTTAAGGGGGAGGGAATTGTAAAACCCTATTTCCTCCAGTATGTAAAAATAACTATACTGGCCAAGTATTGTGGAAAACTCACAAATGTGAATGTGTGATGTGAATGGACCTTGTGAAAAGGTCGATGAATGTAAATAATATTATGAATATATATATTGTAAGACTGCTGAGAGAGGGATGTGCTGAAAAAGAGACAACGATGGATGAATAAAGGTGATGGAAGGCACTTGGAATCGTGGCATTAACTTCCACCGAAACCAATACTGTATTTGGACTTCACTGGCCCAGAGAACCAAGAGCGGCTTGCTGGCCCCAAATTAAATCACTTGCCAGGTTGGTAGGTAAATGGCTCCTCATGAGTAATCAGGGATGGGGTTGAACCAACCATCCATAGAGTCCTCATACCTTACCACCGCGAGGAATATCGGGCCACACACAACCTCGCAAAAAAGATAAAAGGTAGGAAGAGTGTGCGATCAAGGCAGCAAATGCGAGGGAAAGAGGAAAAGAACTCTGGAAAATTTAGAGTGAGTGATAGCGGAGAAGAAGGAGAGTAACCTTCATTCTTGGTCACTGGCGAACAGAGACTCAGTCTCGCAACATCGTCGTTTCAGCTTGGGGGTGGCTAGTGGTAAATCCGTTGGGAGTCGTTGGGCCTACGGTTGGGTGGAAACGAGCACCCCTCTCAGCATTTGCATCACCTGGTGTTTTTCTGATAAGTATTATATCTTGTATATTGAAATTTATATGTTGACATGTATGTTCATATTCTGTGCAATTATGAATGGTTTCAGTATAAGACTGTCTGCATGGTGTTTTGATCAGAAATGATGGCAACATGTTTTTATTGGAAAGATCACGTATGGCTTATGTATATATATATATATATGATGAACTAATACAGATTCTCAAGTCTTCTCTCAGGAGATTTGTTCCTGTGTTGTCCTACCTGATGCCTTGAATAGACTTCCTCATGAAGGCACCCTTTCGAGACCACTTTCTTACCTTCGAGAAGACCTTCCAGTCTGGTCTTCAAAACCTGGTGTAAATTACCTGAGGACACGAAGGAGGATGTTATAGTTTAAGTCTTAAACTCTTTCACGAGGGAGAATGGTCCTCATAGATCCCAACATTTTGGCATTTTGGTACTTGAAATACCCAAGGGCGAGTTCCTTTGCACTTGCAACTCCCGAAACCCCGACTTGTGAAATCCTGAATTATTAGTGTGGTGGTAAATTAAGAGAGTTCAGAGTTTTGACACCTAGAGTATCTAGGTGCGAGTTTTCTTGCACTCACGAGTCCCGAAACCCCGACCCGTGAAATCCTGAAATGGCAGTGTGTGGATAAGTATCGACTGACAGACGAGATTCTGTCGGAAGATCTGCGGTCAATCACGATCATTAGATTGGAGGAAGAAACGAGGGTGTTAAATGCCTCAACCTCTTCTTTTTATCTTCATGAGTAGTGAAGAAATCAGACCATAGATCCAAAGGTCTGTGAGAGTACCTGAACTGTTCATTCATAAGGAAACATGGTGGTCGGTAATCATTTCGGAGTTTCTGCACCCGGGGAATCAAAGGGAAAGAACTCTGGTCATCGCGAGTCATGAAATGCCGACATCTGAAACCCCGAAATCATTTAAAGTGTGGATAAGTATCGATTGGTGGATGAGATTCTGTCGGAATATCTGCGGTCAGTCATGACCGTTAGATTGGAAGAAGAAATGAGGGTGTTAAATGCCTCAACGTCTTTCCTTTATCTTCGTGATTAGTGAAGAAATCAGGATTGTAGATCACGGAGGTCTGTGGGAGTATCTGGACCATCCTTTTATAGGGACACGTGGCTATCGGTCACTGTTTCGGCACCCGGGAAACCAAAGGGCAAGAACCCTTGTCTTCGCAAGTCACTAAATCCCGGTAAACGAAACCCCGAATCGGTTTAAGTGAGAATAAGTTTGAGAAAGCTGGGATTTGATCGTGACCGTTGATCATCCTAAAAAGAACATAATGGTTGATCATGGTTAATGGTCGCAGCCGTCCATCGGAGGGACAGGTGGCTGTCGGTCGACATTTCGACGTTTTTGCACCCGGGAAACCAAAGGGCAAGAACCCTTATCTTCACAAGTCGCGAAATCCTGGTACCCGAAACCCCGATGCGCTCTCTGGCAGAAAGGAGGAGTCCAGAAAGGATCTAGATCGTCCATCGAAGGAGACTCGTGGTGAGCGGTCAGAGTTCGGGGAAAGCTCTGAAATCCCATGGACCGTTGGATCTT
The DNA here is from genome assembly GCA_009831015.1 of Picea engelmannii. Classification (NCBI taxonomy): domain Eukaryota; kingdom Viridiplantae; phylum Streptophyta; class Pinopsida; order Pinales; family Pinaceae; genus Picea; species Picea engelmannii. The sequence continues at coordinate 204,308 of ML782093.1, read as the reverse complement.
AATCCTTGAGGATCGTTGATCTCCTACACAAATCCCCATATCGAGATTCGGGGATTGGAGTGACAAGAGTTTTGGATTCATTGCATTGTGAACTCCTAGTTCAAAAAACTCCAAAAAGATATGGACCGTTGGATCCAAAACTTCGAGAGTCGTTGGATCTCATATAAGAACTCGAGTATCAGGTTTCGGGGTTTGAAGCGTCGAAAGACTTGACTCTCTTGCATTTCAAACTCCTGATTTTCGAAGTCTCGATATGGCTAGGACCGTCGAACCAAGGGGGGAGACTCGCAGCTATTGATCTCCTCGAAGGTAATATTTTTTGGTTTCGGGGTTTGCAAAGTCGAAAGACTCGACTCGCTTGTATCGCTGAGTTGTGAAATGTGAAAAGGCGCTTAGTTTTTTGGCCTGTGGTCATAACCAATGATCACATGGAGGAGGAAAAGGGAAGAGTTAGCATGTGCTAAGCCTCCGTAGGACTTCGGGGATTCTGTCCCTCGAGAAGAGGTGAAAAATTTGTTATCCCGTAGTGGGTGTGTTACAAATTGGTATCAGAGCATGGTTACAACACTTGGCCTTCTTGGACTCATGAATGACTTATGCAAAAGCTCTGTTCGAAACACTCCTAAAACGAGTAACCCCCTGTCTTAACTTTCCTAATCAAAAGACAAAGTTAAGAATGAAAACTCCTATTGTGTGTGTGTACATGAGAAAGAAAAAAAAATGAATTTATGCGCAGGTTATGAATGTATCTAAAATATTGACTAACAACCAGCGTTTGTCTTTTGCACCCAAGCAGACGATCAACCGTGGGAAACTAAAGACGCATAGAATGGTGACTCACCAAGAGGTGGGAGAGGGATCCCACAACTGAGACGAAGAATATGACAAAAGGAGGGCAATAAGGACCCCTCCAGATCTAGCTGAAACTGTGAAGAGACTCATGGTCGAATTACAAAGATGTAAGGCTGACAATGAGAGAATGATGAAAGAACAAGAAAAGAAAACAGAAATTAATGCAATTTTACTGCAGAGCTTATCTGACCTACAAAGACAAATGCAGCATGAACCTGAGACACAGAAACATGGTCATATCAGTGGCCACACTGAGAGGAGCATCTCGAAAAAGGTCCACCCCAGAGGTAAAGGACAAGCGATGGACGATTCCTCTGAGAAGGAAGCGGGCGATTCGGAGGGCTCTTCTAGAAGCAAAACCAGTTCCTATTCCTGAAGGAAATAGAAGAAGCAAAAGCCTTCCGAGGGTCATAAATTCGAAGGATTCAGAAAATCCAAACCACCCTCCTTCGACGGTGAAATAAAGAAGGGAGAGGAAGCAGAGGCTTGGCTGCTTGGACTAAAGAAATATTTCAGAGTCCATGACTTTTCAGAAAATTTGAAGGCCCAAGTGGCCACCTTCAACTTGAATGGAAAGGCGTCCATTTGGTGGGAAGACCTTAAGAATGTGAAAGGGGTTTGCGAAGAGGACCTGTCCTAGAAGAAATTTGAGAAATACTTCCGGAAGAAGTATTTGTCAGAAAAATATTTTGACGAGAAGACCAATGAGTTTTATGAACTCAAATTGGGACAACTCACTATCGAAGAATATGTCAACAAATTCCTCGATTTGTTGAGGTATGTAACTTATATAAAAGCGGTAAAGGAAAAGGTGCAATGCTTCATCAGTGGACTACCTAAGGACTATTGGAATAGAATTGAATTGAATTTGATGAGCCAAAGACTCTAGAATGCATTATTCGAAAGGCAACCTATTGTCATGAACAGTTTGGGCATCGAGCAAAACCTCACAAAGGATGGAAACAAAATAATAGTTCAAGATTTCAGAAAAAGGGGATTAAATTCCCAGGATTTAAGAACTATAAGAAGAATCCAAGAATGAGATTCCCAGCCCGAAGTGTGCACGAGTAGAATTTTCCCTCCTTGAGCGGAAATAAAACTTCTGGACCCATATCAGTGAAGACTGGTAACCCAAAGAGAGAACCTTTGAAATGTTGGGTTTGCGGGGAAGACCATCTATTGAGAGACTGTGCACACCGAGAACAGAATAGTCGAAGGAATTATAACATCCAGGAAGCTACCACTGTGAATGATGTGGCCATGAGTGTGCCACAAATTTATGCAGCCTTGGATAATAACCAGGCTGACCACCAAGCTTCAATGGTGGAAATAGAAGGTATCATTTCCAACCATCTAGTATCTGTTTTGATTGACCCTGGTTCAAATTTGATTTATATAGCCCCTAAAGTTGTTGATAAGTGTAAACTACAACCACAAAAACATACCAAGCCATGGTTGGTACAGTTAGCCACTGGCACCAAAAGAAGGGTACCAGAGGTTATACCAGCCTGCCAATTGACGTTGGGTAAATTCCCCACCCAAGAAACCCTTAACTTATTACCCCTGGGATCGTATGATGTGTTGATTGGTATGGACTGGCTAGCCACCCATAAATCCAGATTGGATTGTTACCATAAAAATGTAGAATGTGTAAGTAAGGAAGGGAAAAAGATAACCCTTCAAGGGATCTGAAAACCTGTCTCAGTAAGACAAATATCAGCTCTACAAATGAGAAAGTATTGTTGAAAGGGATGTCCCCTATATGAAATACAGGGATTGAAAACAATCGAAGGTGACCAACCAAGCCCTGACGATCACCCTATCCTAAGAGAATACAGTGATGTATTTCCAGAAGAGGTACTGGGTCTACCTCCAAGAAGGGACATAGACTTCTCGATAGAACATGCACGAGGAGCGGTGCCAGTGTCTAGTACACCCTACCAGATGAGCACACCCGAGTTAGTTGAACTCAAGTTGCAATTAAAAGAAATGATGGATAAGGGCTATATACGACCCAGTGTGTCTCCATGGGGAGCACCAATCCTGTTTGTGAAAAAGAAGGACGGTACCCTTAGACTGTGTATAGATTATAGGAAACTCAATAAGGTAACCATAAAGAACAAGTACCCCTTGCCCATGATCGATGACCTGTTCGATCAATTGGGGGGTGCATCTATTTTCTCAAAGATTGACTTGAGGTCGGGATACCATCAAGTCCGAATTAAGGGTGAAGAAATCCATAAAACTGTCTTCCGAGCACGGTATGGTCACTATGAGTTCATGGTAGTGCCATTTGGGTTAACCAATGCCCCTGCCACTTTTATGTTCTTGATGAACAATGTACTCAACAAATTCCTAGACAAATTTGTGTTGGGTTTTATTGACGATATATTAATTTACTCCAAGAATAGAGAATATCATGAAGAGCATCTTAGGCATGTGATGCAAGTGATAAGAGAACATCATCTCTATGCAAAATTTAGCAAATGCGAATTCTTCCAGAAGCAAATACATTACTTAGGCCATGTTCTATCCGAAGAAGGAGTAGCAGTAGACCTTGATAAAATCAGGTCTATCATGGAATGGCCTACCCCAAAGGACGTTTCGGATATCAGATCCTTTATGGGATTAGCAGGATACTATAGGAGATTTATAAAAAGATTCTCCAAGATTGGTTGCCCAATCACTGCCCTCCAGAAGAAGGGGATAAAATTCATGTGGACACAGAAATGTGAAGAAAGATTTCAAACCCTGAAACATCTACTAACCCATGCACCTGTGTTGAAGATCGTCGATCCCGAAGCTGAATTCCTCGTGTGCACAGATGCTTGTAAGGAAGGGCTCAGAGGAGTCCTTATGCAAGGAGGAAGTGTGGTCTACTATGAATCCCGAAAATTGAATGAGCACGAAGTCAACTATGTGACCCATGATCTAGTGTTGGCTGCCATAGTGCACGCCTTAAAAATGTGGAGGCATTACCTCCTGGGAAGAAAATTTGTACTTATGATAGATCATTGTGGATTACGATATGTATTTGACCAACAGAAGCTCAATGCCAGACAATCTAGGTGGATGGCCCTCCTTAGAGAGTTTGATTTCGAAATCAAACACATTAAAGGAAAGGAAAATAGGGTAGCCAATGCCCTTAGCAGAAGTATGAAAACAATTCACCTGGCCGCAGTGAGCACCTGTGAGACGGATGTCAAAGAAAAAATTAGGAATGCACAAGAGATAGACACATTCTTCCAGACTGTGACCTCATACCTACAGCAAGAACCCACAGGGATAAAGTATGGATTCTACCAGATGATGGAAGAAGGTCTGCTCACTTATCGAAGAAGATTGTACATTCCAGATTTTGATGACTTGAATAGGTTCATATTGGATGAACTACATTAAAGACCCTATTCTGGCCATCCAGGATACCAAAAAATGATCACGGGCACTAGGAGACAATTCTATTGGCCTGGATTGAAGAAAGACATAGTCGAGTACCTAGCCAAATGCATAGAATGTCAACAGGTAAAAGCAGAACATCGACACCCAGCAAGATTATTACAACCTCTACCAATCCCAGAATGGAAATGGGAAACCATCTCCATGAATTTCATCACCAGATTACTGACCTCGACCAAACAGAATGACGCCATCATGGTAGTGGTGGATAAATTGAGCAGGTTTTCTCATTTCATCCTCGTCAAATTGACTTGCAAGGTAATAGATATCACCCAGGTATTCATGAAGGAGATATTCAGACTGCATGGCATGCCAAAAGAGATCGTGTCTGACAGAGACACGAAGTTCACTTACAACTTTTGGAAATCACTGATGGCGGGTATAGAGACCAAATTGTTGTTTAGCACCGCCTATCACCCTCAAACCAATGGACACATAGAAAGGGTGAACCAAATACTTGAATACATGCTAAGAATTCATGTAATGCACCAACCCAAGAAGTGGGAAGACTACCTACCACTGGTAGAATTCGCCTACAACAACAACTACCAAGAATCCTTAAAGATGAGTCCCTTCGAAGTCCTCTATGGTAGGCTGTGTAACACTCTAGTCAACTGGAGTAATCCCATAAACATGATTTATTTTGGACCCGACATGTTGAAAGAAATGGAACAGCAAGTGACTCATATAAAACAAAACCTGAAGGTCGTTGAGAACCAACAGAAAATTTATGCCGACCAAAAGAGAACTCCAAGAGAGTTCAAAGCCGGAGATCATGTATATCTCAGAGTTAGGCCCAGGAAAAGTTCCCTGAAAATGGGGGCTGGTGCCAAGTTAGCACCTTGGTATTGTGGACCCTTTGAGGCTCTAGATAGAGTGGGACCTATAGCCTATAGGCTAGCACTTCCTCCCACAGTAAAATCACATAATGTTTTCCATGCTTCATTATTGAAGAAATATGTACATGATGCTAACCATATAATTGATTGGTCTATGATCTAGGTGGAATCGGAGGGAGAATTTCTACCAGAACCTCAATGCATACTGGACAGAAAGGAAACCCTATTCCAAAACCGAACCATTGCACAGGTCAAGGTGTCGTGGAAACATTTTGGCCCAGATGAGGCTACATGGGAAATGGAGGATGCCATGAAACGGGCATATCCGATTTTGTTTACATCTGTACATGCATGTCAAGTTGATAGATAGAACATCGAGGTTGATGTTCCTTTAAGGGGGAGGGAATTGTAACACCCTATTTCCTCCAGTCTGTAAAAATAACTATACTGGCCAAGTATTGTGGCAAACTCACAAATGTGAATATGTGATGTGAATTGACCTTGTGAAAAAGGTCGATGAATGTAAATAATATTATGAATATATATATTGTAGGATTGTTGAGAGAGGGATGTGCTGAAAAAGAGACCATGATTGTTGAATAAAGGTGGTGGAAGGCACCTGGAATGGTGGCGTTAACTTCCACTGAAATCAATACTATATTTGGACTTCACTGGCCCAGAGATCCAAGAGCGGCTCGCTGGCCCCAAATTAAATCACTCGCCAGGTTGGTAGGTAAATGGCTCCTCATGAGTAATGAGGGATTGGGGTGAACCGCCCTTCCTTAGAGTCCTCGGACCTGACCACCGCGAGGAAGATTGGGCAACATGAAACCTCGCCGAAAAGAGAAAAGGAAGGAAGAGTGTGCGATCAAGGGGGTAGACATGAGGGAAATAGGAAAAGAACTCTCGAAAATTCAGAGTGAGTGATAGTGGAGAAGGAGAGTAACCTTCGTTCTCGGTCACTGGTGAACAGAGACTTAGTCTCGCAGCATCGTGGTCTCAGCTCGGGGGTGGCTAGTGATAAATCCGTTGGGAGTCATTGGGCCTATAGTTGGGTGGAAACGAGCACCCCTCTTATCAGTTGCATCACCTGGTGTTTTTCTGATAAGTATTATAACTTGTATCTTGAAATTTATATGCTGACATGTATGTTCATAGTCTATGCAATTATGAATGGTTTCAGTATAAGATTGTCTGCATGGTGTTTTGATCAGAA